>BLKR01006726.1:0-51288 GCA_011170035.1 Teleogryllus occipitalis | reverse complement strand
GCCCCTCCCCCACCCCCGCCCCGCGCACAATGCGCGCGCGTGCTCGCTACGCGCCGGGGCGGCGCGGCCGCGGAGATGAAGCTTCGGGGCCCGTGTACTCCTTCACTACAATGACGTCTCATACGCAATGACAAGATGCGATCTGGGACGTTCATCTAGCGATCGGCTGCCCTGGTTTCTCCGATCAATACCTGGCGAATGCCGTACCCAAACAAACGGGTTGCGGACCGCACGCGATATTTCCTTTCCCTTCCTTGTCTTATCCTCGTCCGTTACTTACACGTACACTTACTTGCACTACCCTAACACACATGCCGGGAGACCAGCTTAGAGTTGTCCTGGCTGGGATGATTGATTGATTGATTTTTTCGTGTTTCCGGGCGCGTCAACTACTTCGGTCATTAGTCCCGTTAGTGTAGTGCATGTTTTTCCCCGGGAGATGGCGGTGATCTTCCCCCGCTGGATGGCGAGATCCGGCGCCGACCTACCCTTGTCCAGGTTAGGGGTTTCCCCCTAACCTGGACTCTCCCACCAGCGGGGCACCGCCCCAGCCGGGACAATCTCTAAGCTCCCGACCGGTCTCCCGAAGTATGTGGTTGTGTAGTGCATGTTAGTGTAAGCGTGTGTGTGTGTGTAAGGGGAGAGGATAGGACAAGGAAGGGGAAGGACAGATAGCGCGCGGTCCGTGGCCCGTTTGTTAGGGTACTGCTCCGGCATTCGCCTGGTGTTGATCGGAGAAACCACGGAAAACTACCGATCAGAGCAGCCGGCCGCTAGAATTCTCCTCCAGACAGCAGCTGAATTCGACCTAGCTGAAAAGCTAGTGTCGAAAATCCTGCCGTCATCAGGACTAGAACCTAGGACCTCCCGGTTAGAAGCGCTGCAGTGACATCAGTTGATGCACTGAGCTACCGCTACCGGTTCCTGGCTGGGGCAATGCCCTGCTAGTGGGAGATACCTAGTTAGGCGAAACCTCGTTAGCCGACGGTAGGTCGGCGCCGACCTCATCATTCAGCGGAGCCGCCACCTCTCGAGGAAAACACATGAACTACACCTACTGGACTAATGAGCTTAGCAGTTGACGCGTTCGGATTCTCTAGAAAATCAGTCAATCGTTAAATGATTTTGTTCGTGGTTGAACGGGCAAGGGCGACTGCGGATGAGGATGTGGAGACGGTAGCGGTGAAAAAGACGGCGAAATTCGGCACTAGGGTATCTACCTTGGCTATCGACACGTTGGTGGTGTTGGCGGGAATGTTGGAAATGGCGGTGGAAATGGAGTGGGTGATGGGATTGGAGAGGGTGAGACTAGCTGAGGAGAAGACGTCAACTCGACGCCTAGATACGTATATACTCTGACTACAAAGGCGATTTCCCGTATGCATTAAGAAAAGATACGATCTGGGACGGTAAAAGAACCTGAACGGGTTGAAGACGCATGGGGGACTGCGGAGGTGCTAGTGGAGGAGATGGCGGTAAGTGTGGCTGCGAAAACGACGGCGATTTTAACTATGCGATATCTATCTTCACTTTGATTATTGACACCTCAGTCACCTACTCTACACGGAAGAGAAAATGTTTATCCGGGACTTTCAAAGATTGTTGAATAGAAAGTGGTGGATGTGGTGAGGATGGTGGCGGAGGCGGAGATGGTACTAGTACTAGAGGCGGCGACGATTACGATTTGCACATCTCGATAACTACATGCACTATAGACACCTCGACCACCTACGTACTCTGTATGCAAGAGATTGTTCGACCTGGGACGTTAAAGGGCCCTTGTTGAATAAGGTAGTCGCGGTTGAGGTGGAAGGCAAGCTGGTAGAAATGGCAGCGGAGATATTAAGGAGACGGTGGCGTTGGAGATGCTCACGAAAGCAGTTCTCGAGGTAGCAGCTGCATAAGTGGTAGTGGAGATGGCGGAGATGATGAAAACGGGCGAGTGGGTGGAGACACGATGCAAATGCCCTGGGCTGTCCGGCAGGCACCGGATCGAAGGTTATGGTGGACATTTCGACCATCTTTTCATGGTGTTCCTCAGGGCGTCATCCGAACAGCCAAGATCATTTGTCTGACCGGCTAAGGAAGCCTACGACTTCACGTGGAGAGACGATGGCTGCGTGGGTGGCGGTCGGTGGTATGTTGCTGGTGGAGATTTTGTTGCAAAGGTGCGGCGGCTAATGCGGCAATAGAGGTGACAGAATGGCGGCGGGTTTTGTGGAAGAGGAAGTAGAGATTGTACCAAAGGCGGTGACGGAGATGGTCGATGAAGGGTTTGAAGATTTAGGAGAAAACTTTGATCAGAACTGAAGTGTCGGAACCGACAGTAGTATTCGAGATGAGAAAGATAGTGGGGGGATCGACAGATTATGGTGGAGGCGGCGGCAGCAACAATGAAAGCTTCGGCAGAGGCTGAATTCGCGGTGTCGGGCGTACTGGCAGAGGCGCTGGAAGCACTCATACAGGGCAGAAGGCGGAGAGCAATGCAGCGAAAAGATGGCGGAGGCGATTGCTATGGTTGAGGTGGAAACCACGGTTGCGAAGGCAGCGTTGGAGGTGCCGACAATCGTAGAGAAGGAGGAGGCAGCTTTAGTGTAATGAAAGGAGGCATGGCCATCATGCCGAATGGTGCAACAAGAAGTAGCGGAGGTGATTGCTACTTCGGTCTCGCATCTGGTTGAATGGTTTCCAACGTTGATAGGGGCAGGGCTGCAGGTGGTAGCGGCGGTGATTGTGGGTGTAGGTAATAAAACTGGTAACGGAGGCGACAGCGAATGCCAAGGCAGAGGTATAGAGCCAGAGGCACCCATGTTGGCAGTCGAGACGGCGGTAACTGCACCATAAGCATGTTGCATCCTCTAGCTAGCGTCAAGAACCCATTTAATATCATTTATTGTGTTTGTCTCTTATGAAAGACGGTCTTCCACCATGGCAATCGAGGCAACTGCCTAACGACCCGACATTACAGGGAGCCCAAATGATAATAATAAAACAAAAAAGGGGGTTCAGTAAATGTTCAAACAAATGTTTGAGTTCGTAAATTTAGAGGCAATTTTTAACTATTTTACTACTTACATAGCTCTTTAAATAATTTATTTAATTCATATTTCAAAATATTTGGTTCACTGGAATACTTTTTTTAAAATTTATTTTATGTCAAAACAAAGCAAAACTGCGTATGACGTGCTATGGGGAAAAATGAATTGTGTGCACATTTTCAAAATTCTGTGACCCCTACACTAAGTCATATACTACTTAAATTTTGAATTTTGAAAGGGAGAAAAAAAAACAAAAAACTCCCATGTAATAAAATCTATTTTCAAGGATAAACAAGCAATAAATTTTGAATTTTGAAAGGGAGAAAAAAAAACAAAAAAACTCCCATGTAAAAAATCTATTTTCAAGGGTAAATAAGCAATAAATTTTGAATTTTGAAAGGGAGAAAAAAACAACAAAAAAACTCCCATGTAATAAAATCTATTTTCAAAGATAAATAAGCAATAAATTTTGGCTCTTATTACTTCCTGCCGCGACAACATGGAAACGATAATTTGAATAATTGTATTTCCCACTGAATTCTAGAAGACGTGCACAGAAAATGAAGTTACATTTATGTCCAGAAGCAAAACAAGGGCCATCTCAGCATTTGCTCAATGGATCAGGGAAACTGGACGAAAAACCTGATCGAGATGGGGGTCATTGACCCGGAAGCTGTAGTACAATAGTTGTTACAGGTTGTTTATACTCATTTATACAGTCCAAATGGTAAATAATGCATTATGTATCATTGTTAAAATTAATGTTACTTTTCTTGTGATGCTCAGTATAGTCTCTAATTGTATAGAAACAGTTATGCAGCAGAAACGATTTCACTTGTGATTTAAACTTTTCTATTGAATTTAATCGTTTAATGTCATCTGGCAAAGTGTTGTAAAATAATGTACATGTATTGTATGTGAATTTTTTGTAATGAGCTGTTGATACTGTCACCTGATGAATATGATTTCTACGTCGAGTGTTATAGTAATAGACTTCGGCATTTTCTGAAAATATATTCCCGCCCTTAAGCAAGTCATTTTTTACAAAAACCACTGATTCGTAAATAAAAAGACACGGTAATGGTAGAATTCCTAGATTAATGAAGAGAGGCTTACATGAATCACGTGGGTGGGATTTGGTTATTATTCGTACAATTCGTTTTTGTAATCTAAAAGTCTGGGAGCTATAAGATGTATTTCCCCAGAATATTATGCCATATCTCAGGCGGGAATGAACATTCGCGAAGTATACACAACGAGCAGTATGAAGGCTGACTGAATTTGCAAGAATTCTGAACGCGTAGCATAATGAACTTAATTTTGTGTTCAATTCATTTAAATGGACGTTCCATTTAAGGTTTGACTGAATTGAGAGACCTAAAAATTTTGTTGCCTTAACATCAGTCAATGGTACACTGTTCATTTTCAATGGAGCACAGAATTGTTTATTTGATATGGAAAACTGCATTAAAACCGTTTTCTTTTCGTTTACTATTAATTTGTTATTTCGGAACCAATTTGAAACATCTGATATTGTACTATTTACGGTTTCTTTATTGCAAAGGATGTTCGTATCATCCGCAAAGAGAACCGTTCTTCCGTTTCGAATCGTCGAGGGCATATCGTTTACGTAAAGTAGGAACAGAATAGGGCCTAAAATCGATCCTTGAGGAACTCCACATGCAATGGGCAAAGAGTCGGAAAGGTGCGTACGTAATGTTCCATCATTCCAGTAAGGTATTTCAACTCTCTGAGATCGTTGTTTAAGGTACGAACATAACCAATCTAGAGCAATACCACGAATTCCATATGAAGGTAATTTGGAAAGTAAAATGTCATGATCAATGACGTCAAAAGCTTTTGAGAGATCTAAAAATAATCCAATAGGTGCCTCGTTTTGATCCAATGATGAGGCGACATCTTTAAGAAAAGAAAATATAGCTGTTTCCGTTGATTTTGATTTTCTAAATCCATGTTGGCAATCTGAAAGCGCGTCGTGTTTAGTGAGAAAGGTTTCCATTCGTACGTAAAAAAGTCTCTCTAATATTTTTGAAAAAACTGATAGAAGAGAAATGGGCCGATAATTTTGAATTTCATTTTTGTTGCCTTTTTTGAAAAGCGGCTTAATTTTAGCTGTTTTGAAAATATCTGGAAACGTTCCAGTGCATAAAGATGCATTAAATATGTGAGTTAACGGGTGTATAATGGCATACGCACAAGTCTTTAACAAAGAATCTGGGAATTCATCTAAACCGGACGAATATTTATTTTTTAGTTTACCGATTATTTTGAGAATTTCATAGGAAGAAGTTTCGGAAACGAACATTGTGTCTAAAATTTTGGGTGAACTGTCTGTTTTTGAATTTTGTGGCTGAAGACCCTTAGTGAGATCGGCAGCAATTCTCGAAAAGTATTGGTTAAAGAGATTAGCCACTGTTGCCGGATCGTTCACATTTATATCGTTATATTTTAAAACAACATTCTCTACGGGTTTTCTAGTTGATTTGGTAGTATTGTTTATTATATTCCACATTGCTTTTGTTTTATTATTTGAGTTCAAAATATCCTGATCGTTTTTCATGATTTTAGCCTGCCTTATGACTTTTCGTAACAATGTTTTGTATTTTTTAAAGTAGATAAGGAAATCTTGAGATACGTCATGACGTTTAGAAATAAAGTAGAGAGTACGTTTATTTTTACACGATGTTCTAATTCCTTTTGTGATCCAAGTATTACTTTTTCGTGAAATGTTTAATTTTCTCTTTTTAATAGGAAAGCATGCGTTAAAGAGAAATGAAAGCTTTGAGAAAAATAAATTATATTTTTCATTTGTGTCAATAGCGTTATAAACTGCCTCCCATGATTCTTTCAGCAAGTAGTCCGTAAATAACTTTATGTTAACTGTAGTAAATGCTCTGCACATGCGTGTTTTATTTATTGTGTCAGTATTCATGTTATTAGTAATTGTAAGAATTTGTGCATCGTGGTCACTGTAAACTAGATTATTCGTTATTATTTCATATCTAGTTGTGGTTTTGTTAATTATAATTTGATCTATTGCTGTTTGTGATTTAAGAGTATTCCGTGTAGGTACGTTCACTGTAATATCTAAATTAAAAGAATGAATTAAATTGAGAAACTGCTCTTTTTCGTGGGATTCGCTCAGAAAATCAATATTGAAATCTCCACATACAACAATGGATTTAAAAGAGAGATTACTAATTTTGTTCAGAGTTATCTCTAGATTTTCTACGAAATTGAAATAATCTAAAGCTTGCTTTGTTGGAGGTCTGCAGATGCAAAGTAAAATAATTTTGAGCGTAGTAAGATGTACAACTGTTATTTCAAAAACTTTTTCAACTGCATATAAATTGAATTCTGACAAGAAGGTAGAATCAATATTATTTCTTACATAAATACACGAACCTCCGTAAGCAGGGCCTTTATTTGATTCCCTGGCTCTACAATAAGATCCTGCAAGGTAAAAACTAGGAATTTGGAGTGTGTTTAGATCATTATGAGATAACCAATGTTCTGTAAAGCAAAGAACATCTATTTGACTGAGATCACACTCTAATGCTGCCTCGATAAATTCAATTTTATTTGAAAGAGATTGCACATTATGATGCATTATTTGAATCTTTTGCATGTACCTACACGGATGCTTTTCTGCTGCATCTGACTGCAGTTGCTATTTATTTATCTCATTTTTACCTCGAGTGCGTGGTCGAAGGAAGTATCGTGTCCCAGCAGTGTTAGGAGGTGAGGAAGGAGGGGTTACAGATGTAGGGGAATGAATAATGGGAGAGGTAGTACAAGGATTAGGTTCAGGGGATAAGGTAATTGGGTCCAAAGGGGTTCCGGAGGATGGAAGAGAACTAGGAGATGTAGGTGGGGATGAATCTTGGATAGGATACTGCTGAGGTGTAAGGATGTGTTTGGCAAGTTCGCTACCGAGTGCATGTTTTCCGACAAGGTTCAAGTGAAGGCCATGCCGGGTGAAGTGTTTTTCTGAGAGAAAGTTAAGCTCAAATAATTTAACATGTGTGCCTCTCAGATGCAGTTTTAATTTGTTGTTTGCGTGTCTAAGTTCTTTGCACAGTGTTGGTTTGTTGTACCAGAAGGGCAGAGTCGAGATTACAATGTTCGTGTTTTGGGCGGCACGTTGTAGTTTGTCAACATGTTGCTCAGGTGTAAAATGACCACCCAAATTGATGTCATTCTGCCCTCCTATGATGATGACTGTATCCCGTTTGGTGAGAGTTTTTGTGTGGGTGTCCAATTCACTGATCACGTCGGCAAACCTCCCGTTAGGTTTAAACACACACATGACAGAGAAATTGGATGGGAGCTTCCCACTGAGCAGGGAGGAGATTTGTCGCCCATGGCTATCTGGCTATCTGCTAAAATTAGTACCTTTTTCGTGGGCTCAGTAGGAATGTCCTTGTTCACTTGTGGGCCAGGTTGCGCAACTCTACGTGTCTTTGCTTCTTTGCGCTTGCTAGCCTGTTTGCGTCGGTTTGTGGGTGGACGTGTCGATGATGGGAGGGGGTAGTGAGGATTGGGAAGGCATGGAAAATCATTGTCATAATCTAACACAGCAAATCTGTTTTGAGTCATGATTGGTTGTGATGATTGTGTTTTTGCTTTCGCGGATGGACGGTTGAAAGTTTCGGCGGTGTTGCCTATTGTTGTCCAACCGTCTGAGTTTTGAACGACCTCTTCGAGCCTTCGGATATGTTCATCTAAATTTTTGTTTACGTGTGTGAAGGCTTTCAGAAGGTCGGCTTTGAGAGTGTACAGAGTAGAAAGTGTATAGCGAATAGTAGCCATGTCACGAATGCGTGTCAAATGCGTGGCAAATATGAGAATAAATAATTAGATGAGAAATCAGATTATGTGTCAAAAATGTTTCCTAAATTATCTTTTTAATTTACGTGTATTAAATTATTTAATTTAAGTTACGTATTTATTTAAAAATAAAAGAAATGGGATTCTAATTAGTATTTAAATGTTATTGGTTAATTGCGAGTAGAGTTGAGTGTGTTTCCGTTAATAGATCTAAGCTGCAAACTAATAAATACAATTAGATTACTATACTTTACCTCTTTAAAGGCCACAAAAATTCACCACTTTGATATTCTTTTGAAATTACAAGGTTCAAAATTTTCCGTTACTAATATATGCGAAACTTCTTGAATTTGATGTTTTTCACAATTATCACAACACTTTCACTAGTTGTTTAACCCTTTACGCAAAACTAAATTTATTTGTACACCAAATATGTATTAAAAAGTCTTTGAACTTCGTTAAAATGCACGTTTGTCGTTACGCGTCTTTAAACAAATAACTATTTACTTCTTTTCCACTGTTGACAATATAAATCTCTTTTCAGCGTTCCTGTAATAAGTAAACAAGTAAAGAAAACAATTTAAAAACAAAAAGGTACCTGAAAGATGAAGAAAGTAGTCAAAATTAGTAAAATATTGGAGCACAGTCCGAGCACGTCAGTCACGCATGAAGCAATCCAATTATCCATCTGATTTTATATTTCATAATTTCTTGCCTGGCTCGAGCCGAAAGGATAGGCAACTAATTTGGTAAATTGATCAATCAAATAACTCTCGTATCTGTTCAACAAAGCAAAGAATTATTTGAGGAATTATCTGAAAAAGAAAATTCGTTTCATTATACGTAATATAAAAGTGATCGAAAAATACATATAAATGAATTAAATACTAAATTATGCTCATTACGTTACGCATTGAGAATTCTTTCAAATGGAGCCAGACTTCATGCATTTCGTTGCGTGTACCTTCAGATTGCTGCGTAAATTGTAGGAATAAGCAAATGCCATCCGCGAGATTCCTGTAACTCCTCTTCACTGAGCTTAGAATGCTTGCCTGATTATTAACAAATACGTAGTTTTTGTCAAAATCGACTTACTGAAGGGTGGGAACATATTTTCTTGCAATACAGGGATTTATAATTACAACACACGTTATAGATATCATATTCATCATGAGCAAACATCAGCTGTTTACTAGAAAAAATCCACATATAATACATATTCTTCACTCTACAATTCGTTGTCAAATGACATTAAAAATTACAATCGAAACAAGTGCTAAGTCAAAACGTTTCTCCGGTGTACCTAATTCTATACAATTAGCGACTATACTGACCGTCAAAAACGAAAGTAATATTTATTTTATCAATGAAATTTAATGAACTAGTGAAAATTTACACTATATAAGTTGAAAGTCTCTAACAAGTAGAGTACTTTAGCTATTTGGGCAATGATCGCCATCTCGATCATGTTTATCGTCCAATTTTTCTAAAATATTGAGCCAAACTGGGATGGCTTGTTTTGTTTCTGGACTTAAATGTAGCTTCACTGTGCTCACGTTTGGTTGAGCTCTAGTATTTCTAGATTTGGAAGAAATATTTTGTGAGGTTGATGAGCATGTGAGGTTTGTGAGCATGATGCTTATGCATAAGCATTTGAAAATAAACATTTTTGCTCCCTAATGAAATTCTAGAAATACTTAAAGGGATCGGTAAACGAACTACAGTTTTGATTCTATTGTATTGATAACAAAATCGCAAACCTGCCATGCCCTTTTTGGTACTTCAGTTTATCATTCAACATCATTCAAAAGCGTGGAGTGAAGATTCTGCGGCTCAATAAAACGTGCGTAGATAGTACCTTAGGTATAAATACGTCACATTTAGCGTTTTTTGCTGTTCTTTTGTCGAAATAAATGAAACAAATGAAAGAAAAAGTTCAAACTCGTCTTCATTCGCGATTCTGTCTTAACGCTCTCTGTATTTTGCATTGAAAGCGCCGTCACACATAATGCAAAAAGTTTGCATCTGCACTCCATCATTTAATTTACTTCAGTATTATTTTCTTTCTTTTTGAATCCTTCTTAAATCGATTTACCAGGACTTGTTAATTAGGCATGAAAGGATAAAAAAGTCGTGACTGGATATTTTAATTCCAAGTGATGCCAAGGTCCGTTGCGTAAGGATAAATTCAAAGAATCACCAATTAATGTACCCTGCATGATCGTGTATTTTGAATTTGAATTCCCAAAATACATTGAAAAGTATCCATGAATTAGTGGTTAACCCAAAGAAACTAGAATTTCTCCTTTTGATTAATTAGCCTCTAGGTGTAAAGTCAATATTCTCTTCAAAACGCCTTATGACTTCATTTAAGGTGACTGAAGCGAATGTATAGAATCCTTACCTGAACAATAGATTCCCAAAACGAAATATTGATTTATTAGAAATACTTTGAAAAACATAGATTTTAAATTCAACAAAGTAATTTACAAGCCAACGGAGTGTACGTATGCTCTTTTAATTCACTTTTCTCTGGGTTGGTAGAGAGAAAATTGGAAACCGTATTTTACCTACAATAAATTTGATTCTGTACAAACAGTATGTGGATATTTTCATTATCGCACATGAAGATCATATGAAGGGCAATATTTGAAAATTAAATAGTTGTAATAAAAGCATAGAATACACAAGTGAAACGGAAAAAGTAAACAAAATACAATTTCTTAAACTTCACTTTTGAGAGAATAGACGGTTATTTTTTGACCATCTGGTATACTATAAACATTGCTACAGGAATAATTTGAAACTACAAGTCAACCCATTGTTCAGAACATGAAGTGGAGATTGTGTATAGTTTGTTAAATAAAGCCATCACTCCTTTAGAGACGAGATATCACTTGAAAAATATTAAGAAGCTTACCATCAACTTTATATTAACAATTATCGTAAAATATTGTTAATAAATACATTTATAAAAGATTAATTCAGTTATGTAAGTTGACAAATATGGCAACTAAAAAAATTGAATTTCGTAATGTGCGAAGCTGAGAAAAAGAAATAACTTAGGTTAATTTCTGAGATATTAGAGATTATACTCAAAAATACATTAGTTTGGTAATTGGAAATAATAATACATTTATAAATTTGTATGATAATGTAATTTAGAAAATGAAATATTTAAATTGTTTGACAAGTTCGTATATTGTTAATAAGAAATTTGTCTTCTATGATACTTTGATTTCAAATTTAAAAATCCCCTTCAATGAACGCCTTCCTAGATTAAAAATATAACTTTGACAGTTACTGAAATACGAAAAATGTAATTAAGGAAACGTTAAAAATGTTAAAGACCAACAAAGCAATTTTCTATTGATGTCCTTAAGTGAACGGAATCTTTCAGATGATGAGTATTTCAGCCTTAAAGCAAAGACGTTCGATAACATGTCGGAGTCTGGACAAATCGTGTGACATTTGAACCTCGGGTCGAGTTGTAGTGAAGAAATCTTTATCATGCAAAAGCCTTATATTTCTAGTTCTAGTACGGTATGATTTTTTCCAGATATTGAATTGATTTTACTTCACAAAGATATGAATTAACTATTTTCTTAGTGAAATTGTGTCTTCTTTATTCCATTACTTTCTGCTAAATGCTGCCTGAGTTGTGAGTGTGGGAAACGATTAATCGTAATCAACTTACGTAGGGGAATCAGTTCATCAACTTTATGGAGACGCAACCATTCTTATTTTACCAGCTAACACTTTGACGTTTAAAATATTACTTTAGAGACTCTACGGAAGAGAGTGTTGCATTTATGATGGAATAGATATTTTAAATGTTAACTTTTATGGTACATCAAGATCCATCAGGACGACTTGCACATTACGTCGCCAACTTTACGTGGCGCTAAAACGTCCTAAATATGGGCTTTAATGTAAATGAAAAATAATTTGTAGTTATACTACAACCATTTTGTGTCATTCAGCCATATTCGCTCAAAATTTCTCAAAAATAATGAACAGAATTTCTCAATTAATTTTGAAATCGGGTGCGTGAACCCACATTCTTGTCAGTTCGCAAATAATGATTCGTTCACCGGTGTGTCCTAGAATTGATTCCTGATAGTGGCGGATTCCTTGCCGGTAAGTAGCGACGTACTGCGATGTAGTGATTAGTGTTAACCTTCCACATCTGAGGAACGGGGTTCAAATCCCGAAATAAAATTCGACATGGAATTTATGGTGGAGAAAGCGGGATCGCGGCAGGTTTTCTTTCTGGGCTTCTATTTCCCCGCCCACTCATATCACCATCCCTCTACCATCATTCATATCATCACACTGTCTGACATGGCTCAACAACCGCTGACGAAGTCTGGGCCTACCAGCTGCGTCCCAGGCCTTGCGGCCATGGGTTGCAGGGTACGTGTCGTTAGCACGTAGGCATCCCTACGCCGTATTCTGGTCTTCTCAACCTGAAAAGTGAGCTTTCTCATAGTGAGACAGCAACACACCCTGGGACATTGCAATTAAAACGTACACTATGATCTTACCCGACCGGGAATCGAAACCAGGGACGCGTCATGGAAAACTAGCACAGTGACAATGAGCCATCCGTGAGGGCCTAACATCACACTATTCTCATCTATTACCCATCAATCAATACATACATCCCAGGTACAGCTGAATAGAGTTGGGTGACTATGAATCTGAGTAAAGATTGTAGGTCAATCCCCAGAGTGACTCGTTGGTGTGGATGTCAAAACTTTAGCATTCCACCTCCAACCCAGGTAGATTCACGTGTAACGTGCAGTGGCTAAAGCGAATTTGCGAATGGTTTTCTTGGAATTCAGTCGTTTCCTCTGCCTCTCTTTGGATCATTGGTCTGTGAACATGCCTACCAGAACTTCTTCGCCCATCTAACAAATGCACTTTTCTTAGGCGTAACCAAAATTGACTTACGTTATGAGAATTGTAATAATGATTCCCGTACAATTCCCGCAGCGACCCAGCGTAGTAGTGAGACCGGTCTCTTTCCATCTCTTGGCCCTGGGATTCACATCGTGTATCCATTTGGTATTCGTGATGGTCAAAGCGACTCGTGGCAGGTTTTCCCGAAATTTCCCTGTCCTTTATTCCCGTTTCCTCTACTAATTTAATTATACCCTTGCTCCACCATCACATCATAACATGACATCACACATAACCCATTCATCATAACAGTCCTTCTCCGGTATGACTGAGAGAACTAGGATCATATTGAGGATTTAAATAAATCTCCAAATAACTTCTGGAAGATGTGTCCCAGGTTCCAACTTATCAGGAACTCTCTTATTCCAGAATGGTGTGAAAATAATGATGGCGTATTGAGATACTCGAAGCGGCCGCTAACGGATTACGAGCAATGTCACGTCTCCGTTCTTATCTTTTGTAACAGGGATCCATTTCTGTCTTCCTTCTGAGTGCGGCGGATATGATACCGCCTCGAGCGTTTCAGGCCCTAGCTCCTTCGCTGCTGGGCGTCTGGGGGGCGAAAAGTCTATTGAGGATCGAGGCCACGGCTTGACGAAGTAATGACGAAGCGTTCGCGATATCTCACGATCTCCGTCAAGGTCGCAACGCGACGAATAATGACCGAGGAGAAAATCGAGAATAGACCGCGCGCGGCCCTGCGAATGCCATTGTGTGGAGCAGCCGGCCGCCTCACGCGCTTATCCGTTTATGCGATTACATTGCGTAACCCCGCCACCGTCCCGCTTGCGTTCCGTTTTTTCGAGGAGCTGTTTGGCAAACCGTTATGACATATCTGAAATGTTTGCTACGGATAGCAGCCAAATTTCAGAGGTCACGAAGGCGACTCGCTGCTCGTGGAGGAATGAGGCTTTCGGCTGAGATAATTGACCATTGATAGTTTATTTTTCGATTTATGGACTAGCTGCGATTGAAGTGACAAAACTCTCAACTTAACTGGTTTTTATTGTGTTTTTGTGTGAACTTACTACATTCCATGCATGTGCTAACGTTTTTGCAAATATCTTTCTCATATAAAACTTTCGTGATATTTGGACTATGTATGTCAGTGTTGTGTTAAGGCGAAACTAATACTTTCTGCAATCTACGAAGTAAAATATTTTCTTTTTGAACTAAGTCAGTTCATTTATGAATTTCTAAGTAAGTGCTGTAAAGAAAAAAAACGCGATAGATAACGCTGTTATATCAGAAAATAATGTGTGTTACTTGGAATTTGTTTTTAGTGCCTTTTTAAAGTAATCACCAAGTGTAGGTTATGTCATTTCGTGCTGTACCGTGACTGATGACGAAAGGACAGAGAATATTCACCGGTTTGAAATGGGCCAGGTGGCTTCTCACTTTTTTGGCTTATAATTAGGTAGTCGTTAGAGCAAGTTTGTTGTAATTATAAACAAGACAGATAAATATATGCTTAGGTACAAAGTATAATTGTATGTTTATTTTCGGGAATGAATTGATGACAATATTTCATCTAGACACAGGTTTTTCGTGAATTTGACAGAGTTGAATTTAATATACTGCTAAGATTTGGTCTGTTGTTGTTTTTACGTTGGGGAACATGACATCGAAAATGTAATATTTGTTGCTTCATTTAAATATTAAATTGATATTTGCTGAAAGTAAAAGTTAAATTTTTAAAACGACTTCTGTGTGAGTGCAGACGGCAAAAGAATTAGGACTCAGATTAATGAAAACGAACGTATTGTCATGCCATTTAGTGTAAATAAATTCAACACGACCTTCTCCAGGCGGAACAGAATTTACGTAAGATTTTTTTTCCATTTCAAGTATTCATTTACGTTTTGCATGATGTAGTACTCCTTGCATCGATGAACGTTTAATGTCCAATGTATGTCCAAATATATTGTGTATTAAACATATGATCCTTTGAGAAAATGCTGAGATGGCCCCTTGTTTTGCTTCTGGACATTAATGTAACTTCATTATCTGTGCACATCTTCTAGAATTCAGTATGAAATTTAGTTATTCAAATTATCGTTCTCCATGTTGTCGTGGCAGAAGTATTATTCCTTGACGAAGGACATGATGAAGGATAAGAGCCCAATTTTATTGCTGATTTGCCCTTGAAATTAAGTTTTATTGCATCATAGCGAATACTTTTGTTAACAATCCTTGCAAAAATGCTAATTTTTTCTGTACTCAAAATTCAAGTAGTATACGGCTTAGGGTATGGATCACAGGATTTTGGAAACGTGTACAGAATTCACTTCTCCTCATAGCACGACACACACAGTTTTTAACCTTTTTTGGCGTAAAATAAATAAAAAACAATGGATGCCAATAACTGGAACGACGCCACAGACTGGAGGAGAGTATTCTTTGCAGCAGGCTGCTAGGACCTGTTCTTTCCGCCCTTTCTCATCTCCCTCCGTCCTTCCTCCTTCTCTAACGGAGAAAGAGAGAAAAGGAGGCAGAGGTCTGCCAGAAGTGACATGTAAATTGGAAATACCCACTACCACAAGTTGTTTTGTTCAAATATGTAAGCGCAATTCAATATATGTTAAAACGTGAAATGGCATAACCACAATGCCAGACAAAATTCATCAATTCAGTAAAAGTCAATCAAACGTCGTAATTGAAAATCAACACGGTCCAATTTTTTTTGTACAAGAATACACCACGTTTAAAATGATGAAGAGCATTGAAAATAGTGTGGTTTCCTCCGGTTAATTCCTCTCCATCGCCTTTGGCTGAGAGGTGGCCGCTGAATGGCCGCTGAATGCTGACTCTGACCCGGAAGCACCAACGGTAGCAAATTTTCGGACAGGCTGTTCGGATCGCTATCGGACCGAGTGTCTGGATGAAAAATTCTAGTGACCGTCTGCTCTGATCGGTGGTTTCTCCGATCAATACCAAAGCGAATGCTGGAACTGTACCCTACCAAATGGACCGTGGAACGCGCGCGACCGTTCCTTCCTCTTCTTTGTTTTCTCTCCTCTCCCCTTACCAACTCACATTTATGCTTTCATACACTACAATACTAAACAAGTCGGGAGCATAGAGCTTGTTCCAGCTCAAACGGTACCCCGCTAGAGGAGATAGATGGGGAGGGACCCCCCACAAGCAGACGTGTAGTTCAGTTCTGAATCTCGTAATTCAGCTGGAGAGGAATGCTGCCACCTCCAGGCATAAAATATTCAATACAGTAACATGACAAATGATCATAGCAGCTGACTTGACCGGAAATCTCAACCAGTCAATTTAATCAACTCCATGCAGATGCCGGAATAGTACCAAAAGCAAATGACATGCGTCGAGTACGTTCATTACTTTCCGTAGAAGTAGGTGATCATCACAATCCACAAATATCCATCCTCAGGACAGAGATTTCGGCTCTACTGTGAGTAAGCTGGTGTCCCGCTAGAAAACTTGGAGGATTCAAGACCCAGAGAAATAACAGAATCAGTTTCCACCACGCTTTCTCATCTGTGTGTGCGCATCCTGCTAATTCTTCCTCCTTCTCCTGAACACCATCTCCTCGCATTCTATTTCTCTCTCTGCGTGTCAGACTCTTGTTTTTCGGGTCTATCCCTTCTACATTTTATTTTTGGGGCGTCATTCCTTAAATATTATTTTCTTCATTTGCTGTGTTCTATTTTCTCTTTTCCTTTTCACACATTTTTTCTTTTTTCATCAAACTTTTTTTAGTACTCCTGTGTATTTTCTGCAATTCATCCATTTTTACTTTCTCGCTACTCAGTAGCGAGAAAGATATCTAATGCTGTGCGAGAAAATGGGAGTTTTTGGTAGAAAAAATCATATTACAGAACCCTGGTAATGAGAAGTGGATACATCCAATTGCTAAATTTAGAAAACATAATACACTAACACGTGGTGTAGCCAGAATCCATAGTTTGTGGCTCCGCGATACCGAAAAATCCAATAACGGCAAAACGTCTGTCTGTCTGACCGTCCGTCCGTCCATCCGTCCATCCGTCCATCCGTACATCCGTCCATCCGTCCATCCGTCCATCCGTCCATCCGTCCATCCGTCCATCCGTCCATCCGTCCGTCCATCCGTCCGTCCATCTGTGAACAACGCTAACGGCTAAACCGTTCAGCCAATTTTCCCCAAAATTTATATTCGACAATTGATCTGGCTGATGTCACGGCCCCTTGAATTTGAAGTTGATGTTTTAATTTCGGGGGGTTCATCACGCGAAGCCCCTAGAACACTTCCAATTTTCAAAAAAATTGCTCCATCGTTTTTTATTAAATTTTGTTGTTGGATAGTATGAGAGACATTTAATAGAATGGTGCAAGTCTCATCTTCGTTGAAAATCCCTGTTTCGAAAATTGCAAAAGTTCAAATGTTTTTCGGAGCTTCCTACAGCTAAAGATTTTTTCCCTTAATGAAATCGGTCTCTTACAAATAGATTTTGAAATAAGATCATGTACAATTCGATTGTGTGAGTACTTTTGCATGAAAGTACGAGTGAGAATTTACGCACTGTTTTAGCACCACTAGTCATTCATTCTCTGCAGACTTCGGCGTTTCTCCCTACTTACACTTGTTGGCAGAGATCGCCTCCTGGTACTGCAACACTTTCCCCTTCTTGATTTTTCTGCTCCACACATTTTCTCCACCTCCGAATTTTCTTCCACTGGGTCCTCATTATCCCTTGTCTGCTCTTGCCATCCCTTTGCTTCCTCCTCCGCTTTTTCACCTCTTCGACCTCCTTTCCACCTTCTCTTCCTTATCTCTTCTTCTATTCTATCGCCTTCTCCATCTCCTCATCACGTTCTCCCCTTTGCCGCCTCGTCTTCCGCTGTTCTCTTTGCTTGCTTTCCTAATCTGTCTTTTCTCTCCTTCATCGCCCCTTCCTCCTCCTCCTCCTCCTCTTCCTCCTCCTCCCCGCCGCCGGGCGCAAAGGCCGCGCAGGAGCAGCGGCGTGCGGGTGAAAGAGGTCGCGCGCAGCCGAATTAATATTTCGGAATGAATTACTCGGTAAACGCCTCGCTTCGCCTCCGCCTGCCGCGCCCACCTCGTGTCGCCCGAAGGCTTAAGCCCTCGCCCCGGGCCAAGCGCCTGCCATTTCGCGGCTGCGGCCCCGCCCTCTTCGCCCCGCCCCTCCCCCTCGCCACACCTGCCCGTCCCTAAACCCCCTATGTGTATGGCATGCTTCAATGATGATGGTGATTGTGGAAAAATAGTGCAAAATGTGCTGTATCTGCTAATTCAGGTGTCCCATGAAATAGTTTTCCTTGTCGGAATTTTTTGTTGATGACCAAAGGACACTTTTTCTGAATCCACCTCGTACTTGCATAAATGACTCAGAAGCTTCACTTTCAAATCCTAACCATTTTTTGTTTAGAACATTGAAATAGAAGGCTGAATTAAAAGCATCTTAATTAAACGTGGAAAAAGCATTCCCACAACTTAGGCTACGTAGGAACCAATTGAATTTAGTAAGCATATCTTGTAAATATTTAGTGAGTTTCTCAGTATTTGAATTCTTAGTAAATTTTTTACACTCGGTTTCAGGCTTAAAGTAATTATGCATTCTTTTGTACTTCCCCTCTGAAATCTAAAAGCTTGCTCCATTTCAATTATCTTTACAAAGTGTTTGTAGATAAAACATCCGCATGACTCTAATGTATTTGTGGGTTTACTTACGTATAATAACGTGTCCTCCGTGATAAGTATAATATTTTTGGATTCAATCCAACCTGGTGGCGTAATTGTAATCTCACTATAAACGCGGCGTTACTTTATAAGGTTGTTTATTTTAATCATTATATCTTTTCGCACGCGTGATAATGATACTTAATTGCAAGTATATGGCGTGAAAACATTTACTAATCTGCTCTAGTGCTTGGTAGACTTTTTTCGTTGACTTGTGCACACAGTCGCAATCATTTGATCAAAATTAATTTTTTTATCAAATGAATGTGATAAGATCTACACCAATCACCTCTATGACTAAAAAGACTTTACTAAACCTGTAGGAGAATTTTTATTTCCTCTCCTTCAAAGGTTTTATCAACAGTTCTTGGTCAGATACTTGCTCAGCTATCTGTTGTACGACTCCCAAAGAATTAAAAGAGGTTTACTGAGAACGATCTACGCATTCTAGCTGGGATTCAGTCCTTTTCTTTCTTCCCTGCACGACAAGACGCGTAAATAATAGAAAAAATGTTTGTGAATGTTTTGTGCACAAACATATGTTGTCACATCAATTCCTTTTCTGACGTAAACACAGGTTCCCAAATTTATGACCGTTACCTTCTGTTAAACTACAATTTTGAAGGAGCTATTTCGAGGAGCAGGACAATCTCCAGTCCAGAACTGTGGTTTAAATTAAATGGAGATGGGCAAATACACAAAAATAATCGTATTACCTCATTTCGGTGGGATTGCACGCTCGCGGGCCTTTACCAGTCAATTCCAGAGGTGGTGTTCTGACGAAGCACGGTTGAAGTGGTCACGTACACAGCAGGAATGGATCTCGTGCTCCCGTGCTTGCTTGGGAAATCTGCAGCCGTCCGCGACCATGCTCCGAGCGACGAACCACGATGCCGAGACGCGAGACGAAGCCGTCACACGACACTTTCAATGCAACATGCTGGCCATGTTGCATTGAAAGCAAGAAGTGTTGAAAAATATTTTGAAAGTGTCTTAAAGTGGAAATTTTCAATGGTGACTAACAAAAATTACATGATGAAGGTGTAATTGAAATAAAGATGCAATATTTAAAAAAGAGCTGATCTGTTACTGTTTCAATGACATGTAATTGTGATACTTTTGACATTTAAAATTCCCGCTAATATTATGACAAACCGGTGACTGAAGCTCATTGGCTGAAGTCGGAGGTGCAAGAGCCCACCCATCTCTTTCCACCTCTCCAATTGAATTTGGTACATAATCGATGTAACACCTACAAGATTTCGAGTCCATACGTCGTGATTGAATCTTTGTTTAAATGTTGGTAAAAACGTTTAGAGAACTTTTCACTTCTGTAGGAATGTTTTTTGTTCAACTCAAAATGAATATTTTTTAGATTGCGAATGCACATTTTTCATTTATTGTGAACTCTGTTACTGGAATATTTATAAATTGCACAAGAAACTTCACGTTTTAAAATATGTTTAACTGAAGTAATGCAAATGTTAGATAAATACATTTCAGGACAACGAAGCAGAGGAGAGTTGAAATGTATTTGACAGTATCTTCTGTCAAATTGTGACGTACGACAGGTTTAAGGGGAAAAAATATACAATTACAATTTCATTTGCATTAATTTCCCTTTTATTCTGTGCGGAGTTTTTTTAATTTATAATTTTTCCAAACGTATTTAAATATTTTTCGTATGCTGCTGTTGATGATAATTATGTTATTGACAGATGAAGCACGTACTTAACATCGTCGTTATTCAATAGTATTGCAAAATAAAAATATGTGTAATTACCTGAAAGAAAATAGTTTTCTTCTTTCAGTCGTTGCTCAGGATTAAAGAAAATATTTTCTCACATCACTGCAACCAGAAAATTTCGTAATGTTGAGAATCTGAATCAATATATCATACTCATAATCTCTGGTAGCAATAGTAGAGCAATTGTGTCTATCATCTACCCTCAATTCAACTCACGATGCAATCACGTACAACACCGCTTTCAGGAAATGAATTCAAGTAATAAAGACACTATACCATTGTACATGTACCCTACAAAGAAATAAGGAAGCGCTAATAACACACATTCCTGCAAAATGCAAGGGAAGCTTTTTGAGGAAAAAAGGAGAAGCGTGAATCGTGAAACAAGTTAAATATTAGGGTGAGAGCAAAATTGGTCGTGTTGCGGTTGCACAAAAATACACGTGTGTTGCACGGTTGCTAAACAACTTTCGAACTGCGGGGAGATAATTGGCGAGACATTGTTCATTGCACTTCGTGACACCATCTCCTGCTGGATAATGACGACGTGTGGTCATTGACCTCAGAATGAACCGTCATAATCTCTTGACCCGATGGGGAGTGGTGGGATAACTTGGCATCCCAAGATGTGACACCTTGACAATGTTTCCTGGCACCATTTACTGAGCTAAAAGCATTGGAAACAGTGGAGAAAAGAGACTCAGTAAGACTTGGTGAGCTTAAGTACAAACCTACGGGATACACTAGGTATTTACCTGCAAATTCCCATCGAAGTTTTGTAGTTTGGCAAGACCTTGGTTCGTTCTCAATAAATGCCAACTCTTTCGCGAGATGAACAGCAGAGTTCAGCTCTTGCAGCTGTCGCAGCTGCTGGAGGAGAAATCCAGCGCGTGCTTCCTCTGATCCGTCGGTTCTCTGGCTCTCTGGTTTTCTTGATGACGTGTTGGCGGGCGCCAGAGCAGTACTTAAAACGTCGCGCCACGGATCGTGCTGGTTCCTAACTTTTCCATCCTGGCCATACTCTTGTCCTTTGGGATGATCCCAGTCTCGCAAGACTCTGTCAGGACATCAAGTCCGAGGATATCAGGTGCATCTTTCGAATTTGACAGCAGAGCCATTGGACGACACAGATGAAAGGATGACAGTATCTATGAGGACGGTGATATTGAAATGCTAGTTTGTTTAAATCGCAAAACAACATTGTTCTTCGCTAATTCATTTCATTATATCGACAAGACAAGGTATAAACACTACAAAAGCAGTCGGTTCAGGAATTCGCTGCTGGTGAAGAAATGCATTAGAGTACTTGAGGTTTCAGACGTACATCAAAAGGGAGAATGACAAGTATACATTATTGTAGACTACTGTTAATGTATGAGGCAATGAAATATTTTTTAACAAAGAGAATGGTAACGTGTTGGAACTGGTTATTTGACTCAGTTTTTGAACATTTCCTCTACATATTTTAAAATCCAAGATGACACTATCTACAGCATAAATGTTAAGCTACTTATTAACGGCCAGAAGGTAATTTGTACTATTGCAATCTGCTTCTTGTCTGTATTTATTGTCGTCTGCAGACGCAAAAAATATAAAAATGCTACAACAAATGAGAGAAAAGTAAAAAATTGCGCATAATATTATGATGTATCAATCCCGTGACGTTGTTGTCGATTTCTTAGCTAATAATTAGATGTTAATTATTATAATGAAAATAATTATTCTGATGGCGATGACGATACATATTCGCAGCAGATAACGTACTGTCGAATGACTTCCCTCACAGCCTCTCTCACACACTCCTCAGGTGCTGTCTCGTATAATCTGTAACACCATATTGATTGATAGATGAGATTTTGTTGTGATTAAAATTGTACATATGAAACATGTTATCATTAGAAACAGTTTTATTCACCATATTAGAATCTTCTCATGGCCGTCATCTTCAGAAATGTCGTCTGGACGCTAGAATTCGATTTAGTCAAATCTAAATAGAAAGGTCGGTAAAAGACAACATCTTTCATTTCGACTGGAATATCACATCCAGTATCTTCTCTCGAATGCTTTCTTGCATTATTAACTCATTTCTTTCAACGGATATCTCACTCTAAGAAGTCTATTCTAGTCCTCCGCATACACCAATACATCTTTCACCTGAAGTGGATGTTCTTGAAGAGGAAAAAGATGAACAACTACAACAGCAATAATTTTTATTCAATATGTGGAGGTACACATACAAACCAGGTCTAGAACTCGTAACCACTTGTCAAGATTTCCAGGCCAAGGAGGAACGTACTGCTCTGCAGCTTACTCGTTAGTTCAGTTGTTTCATGAGTCTTGGAGCGGCACTAAAATTTAACGAGCATTCGGCAGGCATGGGTTTGGGGGTGTTTTTTTTATTTTTGCGTTTCTCGCAAACAGGCTCGTAAAAACATACTGGGACTGCTTATTTAAGGGCGGCGAAACGCCGGTGTAGTAAGACGTTGCTTCTGGAAGGTCGCGTGGCCGTCTGCCGGCATATGCAGCGACATGAAAACGAGTGCACTTGGGACCACGACGGCAATTCGGATTTATTGATGAGCAATAAAGCGCTGGTTGCGGCGACAAACCGACGTGTTTACTCATACGGTAATCTCGTCGGTTGGCGGGGCTGTCATAATTTCTGCGGATATGGAGTACGCCGCGAGTTTTATTGGGTCGGCGCAAGTGACACGAACGCGTTCTTGGGCAGAAATTAAAGGTACTTAAGACGTGCGAAATTTCGCTGCTTTTTCTTTCACACGTTTTATGCTTCATTCGTGACCTCCCTCGTGGTTAATCTAAACTCAGGCTGGCGGTTTCAAAATATACTGCTGCGGTCAGTTTATGATATACGCGGTGTGTTCTCTCCATAGAACTGAAGTGTCAAGAAGACAACTGTCGATGGAGGAGTCTGTGGACGTGTGTCAAGAAGTGTCAAGAAGACAACTGTCTGTGGACGATGGAGGAGCGCTCTACTCGTTTCTCGGAGTAGGTGTGGAAATGTGCTCCTGATCAAAGACCGTTGATCGCAATGATGGTTTGCCTTCGCCATCCACAGTGTGAAGGATAGCTGTTTGATCAAGATGGATTCATTATGGTAAGGAACCGGCATGGATGATGATGTTAGGGTATTTGAGGCAGTTATAAGCCAAGCACGCTACAACATATCTTACACGGAATCTCAGCCGTATTCTCTGCACACTTAGATGCCTGTGAAGCCCCTGAGCTGAGAAGGTTTAATTTTATTTCATAAATTAAAGTTAGACTGAAAATATATTATATGAACATAAAGTTCTATCTTAATGTATACAAATAAATATGTATTCCCGTATGATTCCCGTTTTCCCTACTGCCCCCCCTTCCTTTCTCCCACCCCCTTCTTTTTCTTCGTTCTAACGACATTCAGTGCGAGCTCCTTGGCGCCTCCGACTACGCCTCTACCTCCAATTCCTCTCTTCCTCCACCTTCTCCACTTCTACATCTCCAACTTCACCTTTACCAGTAGTTTCTCCTCTGGTTCTTTTTTCTCCACCTCCGCTTCCACCTCCATCTCCACCTCCATATGCACCTCTACCTTCACGTCCACCTCCGAAGCGCACCGCCTCTCCCGGAAACGCGTGAAACGAGCCACTTCCGGCATATTACGGGACGTAAAGACGCTTACCTGTGCTCTTTGGCGGCAGCCTTCGTGGTACGTACGCCGCGCCGCGCCGACACGACCCAGCAGGAAACCTTATTGCCCATTGAGAGCGAACATCGCCGCCGCTTGTCGAACGCAGCGTTGATCAAAGACCTGGATTTTGAGGAAGACGGCGAAACTAGTGGCAGCGCACTTATCGTCAATGAATGCCGTATTGGATGGGACGGGCTGAATGAGCCGCTTTGTACGTATTAACACGCCATCGATGGTGAAACGATTAGGCCGAAATTTTGTTTATCAGTCGCATTGCAATTGGGGCGGCCTGACGATGAACCCCCGTCGTAGATTTTTGTATACTTTTGTCTATGTACGGTTTCATCCTTTAGTATTTTTATTATTAGAACCTTCCTAAACATTTCTTGCTTCAACTTTAAACGCTTATTGGATGATTACAAAAAACTAGTGGTGCTAAAACTTCGCGTACTTTCTCGCCCATATTTTCTCGCAAAATTACAAAAAAAGCTCCCAAATTTTCCAAAATTTGAAAATGACCTTATTTCAAAATCTATCTTTAAATATCAAATTTTATTAAAGGAAAAATCTCTCTTCGTCATTGTAGTTGTAGGAAGACGCTGAAAAGTTTTTAAACTTTTACAATTTTCGAAACCTAAGAGTTTTCAACTAACCTCAGACCTATAGCATTCCCTTCAACGTCCTTTACACTATCCAACAACAAAATGTAATTAAAACACTATTGAGACATTTTTGAAAATGTGGAAAATGTCCCAGGGGCTTCATGTAAAATACTCCAAAATTAAAATATCGGTTTCAAATTCAAGAGGCCGCAACACCGGAGAGATCGATTGGGGAATGTCAGTTTTGATTAAAATTGGCGGAATGGTTTAGCCACTAACGTTGTTCACAGAGGGACAGACGGAGAGATAGACTTTTGGTATCATTAAATTTGTCGGTGTCAAGGATTCATAAAATTGGCTACATCACATGTTAAAGGATATTTTTTCTAAATTTAGCAACTGAATTTATCCACTTCTTTGTCAGGGCCCTGTGAATTTTCTGCCGAAATGTCGCCGAATTTTCGCACAATATTATGAAACTTTTTCTCTACTCTTTTAGCGAGAAAGTAAAAATCGAAACCATCGCCATACTTCCTCGCTTAGTGGGAACTTCAGCGTTCTAATCCAAGCTTCCCCGTAATCACGTTACAATCTATTTTAGTAACTATTGATGTAGAAAACGATTGTGTAATCGAAGAAACATAGTGAATTTTGAAATTGTTCTTCAAGGAAAGAACGTCTACATCTCTGACCATATGGAAAGTACAGTCACATAAGTACAGAAAGTATTTTAAACAAGCTTGCAGAAATATTTGTACTGTATTGCTAAATATATCTATTATTTCATTTGATTTGATTTATGTAGCTGAAGAACAGTAAAAACGCTGTTATGTGTGGGGGAGAAGTTCCTTCTGCGCACGTCTTCTGGAACTCCAGAATTTATTCTCAAGAGTTTAATCATATATAGTTGATGAATAAAAGTTAAAAAATAAAGTAAATAATAATAATAATAATAATAATAATAATAATAATAATAATAATAATAATAATAAAATTAAAAAAGCGCGGGATAAGCAACTTTTTCAAAAACAACACATTTTCCCTCCCGAGTTCTAGAAAACTTATTTGCCTATGTAAAGGAACTGCAGGTTTGATCTTTTGCATCGCTAACAAAATAGAACCACTCCGACCCTATTCCTACCGCTACAAACAAGCAAAAGGAGAGCTCAACAAAACGTGCACATAGTGAATTTACATTACTAGTTCTCAAAAGAAAAAAAATGTCCTTCAACTCTATTGCAATATATTCTGCTGTAAGGCGTTAGCAATATTTATTTCGATTCCTTCAATTTTAAGGTGTTGACCCATGTGTATATATCCCTGTGATAGAGGAATATAATTAAGTTAGCTTTTATAAAAGTACATACTATAAATGGATTGGAATTAAATGATTTACTTTTCATGTTGAGATGCAAAAGCAATCACAGATTTAATTAAGAATCGTGAATATTCCTATATTCATATTAAACAACTACATCCACGTTTGGAGATCAGATTACACAGTTTCTAAATGCTTTTGGATTTTCACAAAATAATTTTTATCTCCCGATTTCAATGATATAATGTCAATTTATCAAAGACGTTGTGTCGTGTTGATAACGATTTCTAACGTATTTTCAAAATACCTAACCTTGTTTTTGTTCATGGGGGTTAAGTTTTCTGTTTTTTATTTTTTACGTTTATTCAACACGTTTTATGCCTAACAGAATCTAGTAAATTCATACAAGAACCGACGTCTACTAAATTTCATTCATCAGAATCGGAAGAAAGTCAGATTCCAATTACTTACCACCATGATCACCTAATAAATAAGAATTCTATTCCATATTTTCTTAATTTACTTTTATATTTGTGAAAATAAAAAGTTAAGAAACATAATTGTATCTTTATAAATATTTTTCTGTTTATAATTCATTCTTTTTTATGTTAAAATATAGAAATTAATATTTCTAGCGTCATCAGATTGTCATGCTAATGTTATAAATTCTATTTTCGACATTTGTTAGCATAATAAACTTGTTCAACAAAGATAATTATAATCTCCAATAACGTCCTATTTTCATACTTAATTTTCTTATTGCATACGTTGTACGAGCAACTACACTAGCTTACATTCGTTCTTTTAGAACAACTTCATTAAATACATTTTTCAACGCTCCTCGTAATATTTTATCAGCTTTATGTCTAGATTCTAAGCCTTTATGATCTCGATAGGCTATATAATGATATTTACAAGCTTCATCGGGTGGATTTTTTTCTTTTATCCCCTGCCAATCGTTTTTTTAAGATATGTTTCTGGACTACAATATTTACGCCCAGGAAGATGTAATTCAAATGCTAAATTATTAATAGCCCAATAAATAATACTAGCACTTTGTTTTTCAGATTTCTAAAATATATGAGGGATAATATTTAAAAATCAATTAAGAAATGGGATACCTTTTAGATAAAGTGTAATAAAACTTGAAATTTTCCTATTAACGTTTCTATAAAATACTTTCCTCATAAAAATTATTATTACTACCTTTCCCATCACCATGAACAATTAATAAATATCAATGATATTCTTTCTCCATTCATTTAAACACATGTATATTTACTAATTACATCCAAACTATACCCCCATCTCCAAACCGGTTTTTTGGTGATGAAACTGATTTTGTTCTACATTTTTCCTGATCAATTCATAAATCTTGAAATATCCATAAATCTCCAGTCATCTCCACTATTTGATCTAACATGATTAGGATTGGGATTATAATCCTTAAATATTAGATGTGTATTTGAAGGTATTTGTTTACAATGGTCAAAATGTTTAGATATATATTCTATATGAACCAATTTTCTCCTTCTTAAGACTTAATAATTTAAATATAAGCTATCATTTTAATTTTTCTTGAATAGTGAAGTTGTGAACCGCCCGCACGGATCATCTCAGGAACTGCAAGAGACCCCACCCAGTGAGCTCATTGTGATGCCGTGCGATGGGTCAAAACCGGGGCTTTTGCGACACTGTTCCTACTTTCGAAATGCGTCAGTAAATCTACGGGATGTTTGTATTATGAATATAGGTGATAGTTGTGATCAAAATACCAGAAAAATAATTTCATTTCATTGACATGGCTGGCAGGCAGGTTGAGCCTGGTTGATTGACGAGTGATTCTGGGCGCGTCCCACTTTATTAGTCCCACAAGAAGGACTGCAGCGTTTCCCAAGGAAAACATCTTGTACTGCTTGTATTTTCCTCGGGAGGTAGCGGTGAACTTCCCCACTGGGTGGTGAGATTCGGCGCCGACGCACACGGTGGATAGAGAAGTTTTCTACAACTAGGTATCTCCCACCAGCGGGGCGCTCCAGACGGAACAAGCTCTAAAATCACGACTGGCCTCCCGGCATGTGGGCATTTAAGTGTAAATATATGTAAGGGGTGAGGATAGAACAAGGAAGCGGAAAGAATGATCGCACGCCGTCCGTGGGAAGTTTTTAGAATACTGTTCTAGCATTCGCCTGATGTTGATCGGAGACACCGCGGAAAACTACCGACCAAAACAGTCGGCCGCTAGAATTCTCCTCCAGACAGCGGCTGAATTCGACCTAACTGACAAGCTAATATCGAAAATCCTGTCACCGACGGGACTCGAACCCTAGGTCCTCCAGGCCAGAGGCACTGCAGTCACGTCAGTTGATACCCTGAGCCACCTGTGCCGATAAATATTACACGAGCCGTATGAAACAAGGGAAGCCAAACTAAAAAAACTGATCCACGAAAATCAAGAACTCGTAGGAAGGTTTCAGATAGAAGAGACAAAATCTATCCTTCCCAATATTACAGACGAAAATCAAAGAACTAAAAATATTTTACGTTCTATGTTCTAAATTACATTTGAGATCATGGTTTCACCATCCTTGCAATGATCATGTAGGGACTTCTGCAGGAGGTTGTTTACGTTGTAATGGACATGAGATACAAACCTACGGTTTATAGAAACTACGTGGCTAATAAAGTAATCTCAGAGCTAACCTGTCTCCTGTATCAACCACCTCCTCTATCGCCTACTAGCTATTGTTTCTTTTTACACGAATATTCGTGTCATCAGCAAAGATAACTTTTCTTCCATCTTTAATGAGCGCGCGTATATCTTTTACATATAAAAGAGGATAAGTCCTAAAATCGAACCCTGTGAGATCCCATGCTCCATTAGCGAAGAATTGGAAATGTGGGATAAATAATAAAATCTCATACCACATATTTGTAGAGAAATTCCATCCACTTTAATCTTTCGACCGCGGAGAAAAAAAAAACATGAGGAAAATTTCTTCATCCTTTACGATGTATCCAAATTACATACGAATGGGCACATTTTATCTATTTCTGTATACTTGCCTATTTGTTTTTATTTCATTTAATTCTTCTTTGTTTCTTTGTATTATTTATCTTTTTTTTAAATTTTGCATGTATTGTTTCTAATTTTGATTTTTGATTTATGCATTAACTGCCACCGATTGATTCACTACAAGTGATGGCGGGTCAAGTGCTAAGGCCATGAGTCTCGTAAGTGTAGTGTATGTTTTTTTACTCGGGAGGCAGCGACGATCTTTGATGCGCTGACTGACGAGAACCGGCGCCCACCTAGCGTCGGCAAGCAGGGTTTTCCCCCACCAGGTATCTCCCACCAGCGGACCACTGCTCCAGCCAGAAAAAGCTCTAAGCATCCGACCGGTCTCTCGGTATGTGTGTTAGTAGAGTGGATGTAAGTGTGTGTGTGTAAGGGGTGAGGTTAGAACAAGGAAGGAATGATCGCGCGCGGTCTTTGACCCGTTTGGTAGGGTACTGCTCCAGCATTCGCTTGGTAATGATCGGAGAAGCCACGAAAAAAAACGATCACAATAGCTGGCCAGTAGAATTCTCCTCCTGACAGCGACAGAACTGGACCTAGTTTTCTGGCTAGTGTCGAATCTGCATTAAATAATCTCTGTTAATTAAATAATTAGATTAATATTTTAAACAGAATTAAGCAATATAGAAACGGCTATATAAGTTTTAAATATATAAATCCATAATTGCACCACATTTTGATTACTGTGCAACAATAGTAATTGGAGCCCAAAAAACTGAAATTAAAATACTTCAGATACAACAAAATAGAGCCATGAGGACAATAATTCAATGCAATAGATACACTCCAGTGCTAGACATGCTAGACACTCTGCAATTTATGTCAATAAAAGAGAGGATTCATTACAAGTCGCTAATTTTTATTTTTAAATTAATTAAAAATCATTTAACAGGATATATAGTAAACAAAATCCAAAAAGTGAAAGATAAATTAATTACGAAATGTTGTGCTTGTCTTGTTACGCTTGTTATTTTAAGTAAAACTGCACAGGCCAAATATAAACTATTTGACAATGATTTGAATTATATAATAAATTACCGTTAGAAATAAATAGAAATTGAACATATTAAAGAATTTAAAAGAAAAATTATAAAATACATAAAACTAGAAATTTAATTCTGTAAATAGTTAATAGATTATACCTATAGATATACAATATGTATGTAAACAATGTATGTAAATATGTATTTTGTATTACAAATAGCCGAGAAGGCTAAATAAACCAAATCTATCTATATCGGGACTCGAACCACAGGACCTCCCGAGAAAAGACTGCAGTGACATAAGTTGATGCCGTGAGCCACCTCTCCAGATTTAACTGCCGCCGATCGTACGCTCATTTGCATAAGAAATTATTTTTTTTATTATTATTATTATTATTATTATTATTATTATTATTATTATTATTATTATTATTATTATTATTATTATTATTATTATTATTATAATATTCATTTGGAAGACACCACGGAATGTTTCTGAATCTAATTATGAATAATGATAGCAACGAACAATTTTGTCATTGATATCAGCAGTAAAGTAATCCCTATTTTTCTTCGAAAGATTTTCACAGAATTTTCTCGTAAAAATACCTCTAATGTCTGACGTCTCTTAAATACATTTTAAAAATATTAATACAAATATATTCACCAAAATTAAGGTCGGGTTGGAATGACTCAGTATCTTCACTTGATTCACTTCAATGTGTAGCTAGACTATGATGTTTTGTATCAAATGTTAAGAACCTGAAGAAGCTAGAAATGTACTTTAAGATGAAACGTTGATGGTAATTTTCAAATATCAGCTAATGAGCTGTTTCCGACTACCTGATTGCAGGCACGATGTAAAGGAATCCGACATCATATGACTACATGTTTGTGGTAATACTAAACTATGTATATATTTTATATTTCAGAATTCAATTTATAAACTAGAATAGGATAATATTTATTTTTAATAAACATCCTAAACGGAAAAGTTCGCACTAAATGATGTGCCAGTATCATTGTTTCATAACTCTAAAGTTATTTTGTTCACAGACGCCTGACGAAATATGAAAATAAAATAGCTTAAAAATAAGAAGTAACATAACATAACAGAGTACAAAAAATTCTGAAATCGGAAGATGTATTGAATTTTCCACACACAATTTTTTTTAGCAAAATACATCATATCATTAGATTGTACCAATACGATTTTTAAAAGTCTATGGTTTTGATTATGGCCAACCGTAAATAATCTTTTCCTTTTTATTCTTGCCTTAATCCGCGTCCGCCTTGGGCACGGCTTGTTCCCGGTCAAGGGAACTGCTTCCGAAACTCAATTTACGAAATGTAATAGCCCACTTCATTGGCGAATATCATTCGGCTTACAGAGGACGGCGGTCTCCTCTGTGAGTTAATTCGTGCATTAAAATCGAATGTACGACTTCAGACAAAGAAACTCCCCGCGCTGTTGTTACCGCAAAACCACAAAGGAACGTGGCCGCTGGTTTTGGACGCGGAGATGTGGCGGTTTGCGAGGTTGGGCGGGGGAGGGGGCTGTGGAGCAGCTCAGGGGCGTTGCGGGAGGCTGTGAAGGGGAGAGGCTTCGCGGAATCCGAAAAAAAATGAAGCCGGTACGTCGTACGCGTCCAAACAGCAGGGTATTAAAAAAGATGGGGATTATTTTCACAGTTGCTCAATGCAGGTCTGATCTGTTCGGGTCGTCGTGTAATTCAAATGCCACCTGCTGGCTGGCTAGCTGGATGCTAGCTTGGCTTACGCTCTGTGAAGTAGGAGCGGTAGAGGTATTGTTGAAGAATGCGATATAAATATAACGTGAATGATAAAATATTTGAAGATATTGACTTTATTAGAAGTGAGAAGCTTTGATCATGTAGTCCTTTTCGAAACATCGTTGTACTTTTGAAAACAAGTACTCATTCACCAAATCTACTTACATCTACTTCTGTTTGTAATTAACGTAATGTAATAAGGCTTATTACACTTTGTATTTACTTGTATTGTTTTATATTCTTTCTATTCCTTCTTAGATAAATAATCTTCTATATCGCAATAGAATGCTACATTTAAACTTTTTCTGTTACATTATGCATTAGCTGCTTTCTTACTGAAGATCTGTCGAATTTGCGGTGCGAAATCTAATTAGAGGTGCAAAAACAGCATATATATTATTCCATTATTTGTAACGATTACAAAACATTATATATAAAACTAATTGAAACCGCGAATGATTTTCCTATCCGTAAAATTAACTTCCCGAGCTGGAATTCCAACCCAGGCACTTGGGTTCCGCAAACAATAAAGCAATCAACTAGATCACCTCGTTCACTCTCAAACAACTCTCAGCAGCATTCAAAATAAAGTATAATTTAAGCATCAACATTTTCGAGCTGTGAATAAAAATCAGTCTCAAGCCATTTTTTACTTCTCATGACTTCAATCCCATTTAAACGAAATCTACACATATTGCAAAAAAAATGTTCATGCCATTATGTATAAAGCTAATTTAGAAGGACATTTTGTTAAGAAAAATCTCATGAATAACATAGTTGTAGAAGGACGTTGAAAAAGTATACACTTTTGCAATTTTCAAAATACAAAAATATTGCTCATAATCTGATCTCGGTAATTTTATGACCGCGCATTTCTCTATTTGAGACAAGAATTTAAAGAAATAATGTGTAGTCATTAAAAAAATCGTAAATATTGCAGAGGCTTCGTGCAAAGTACCCCCAAAATTCAAATACTCGTTTCATTGGATAGATATATCAATAAAGGAATATCATTTTGAAGAAATTTCTGAGTAGGGTTATCAGTATTGTTCATAAGATTACGGGCAGACACACGAACAAACAGGTGAGCAATGACTTGGGAAGAGACCAACTTTTCGGTACCAAAGATCCCAATTCGGTCTACACTACGTATTCAAAAAAGTAATCTACTACATTTATAGAAGCAAGAAAAATATAAATTTTTGGTATCAGGAACCTACAAAAACCTTTTTCTATTGAAAACTCGGCACATTTTCCTGCAGCATGACATGATTTTCCCTCTCTAACAAGTAGATACGAAAAAGTTAAAAGAGGTACATATGTTTTTTAAAACATTTAATAGTGTGCATTTTGTACTCACTTTCTAATCGGTACTATACATTGATTGTTTGTTTTACTTAGTGTTCGTATAATTTGCTTTGGGGTACTCAAATCACTATTACCTGGAAGATAGCACTATTTTCTAGTCTTTCCACATGATGGTAGATTGTAAAAGATAAGAAATGATTTTTATCATTAGATTTTCAAAGTAATCAACGGAAATATGTCTTCGAACTATAAACATGATGATATTGATCAATATAATTGCATGAGAGACGTAACCACATTGTATGCTATTTTGAATGTCATTGTTAGGATTACCAATGCGTGTGCCCACGCATGTATTGGAACTAGTCCCGGATGGTGAGCTTTTACTGTCCTTGCAGCACTTCAGTGATTTATCTTTCTAGGAAGAGCAGACGTGTCGAACGAGCCAGCCTTGTATCGCCCTGGAGGAAAAAGGAAGTGTAATTAAGATCAGGGCCAATGCATGATTCACGTTACAAAAAGAATACATTCAATAAAATAGAGGGTAGTTCGGTAGTTATCAAAAACCACCGAAGCACGAATAAATGTAATTTATTCATAATGTTACATTCGCAATTTCTTTTCTCGGTATTGCATGCCCACCTTCTATTCAAACAACGTTGCTACCTGCACAATGTATGACACAGCTCTCTTGGTATCTAGATGTTTGATCACAGAAACGGAATAGCATGCAATTGTAATGGAAGAGCTTTATGATAAGCTTTTATAGGTCACGACATTTCGAATTGCTTCCTTTGATGATGAATGCACTTTTAAGTTGGGCGAGATCGTACCGTGCAGCGAGTCAACTACACGAGCGCCACCGCATTCCTGAGAGGTCGCATCGAACTGTTGAAGGTTGCCCTTCCTGTTGTTGCGTCTCACCCTCTCGTGCCGGTACCTATGAAACGTGGCAACCTGCTGACTGCGACGCCATATATGCCAATTACTCCTCTGACTACTATTACCGTTATTTATTTTAATATTAGAATATTCAGAACAATTATTTTGTGTTTCGTTGTTTTGTAAGTTATCTAAATTTATTTTATGCTGAAGAATGATGAGAAATTATTTTTTGAACTTTCCTAGGCTCGACGCCAAGGATTCAGAATAGTGGTGTTTAACATGATAACGTGTTTAAGAAAACATCATGAAAATCGAATGATGTTTTGGAACTTCCTGTAAAAACGCACAACTGATGGTAGCTATTACGAAAGGCTACAAATTCTTCCATTCTAATATCCATAAAAATAGAAACAGGACTTTTTTTGTAATTCACTTCACAGTTAGGCATTTTAATTTTTTTTGTCTTTTCGGCACATTGTTTTTGATGTGAGCATACAAAGTGCTTTGATAATAATAACAGTTTTTCATCATTGCGCACACAAATGTTAGCCATTCTTCTTAATGTGTAACTAAACAATTACAAACCGACCCTGACACTTTTCCAAAATGTCGTGGAATATTATCAACATCTCACCCTTGAATATTGAAACTTTCAAAAATCTAAGAAACTCACTTGGCATCCAAAACGATATATATGAAACATTTAATTCAATTGAAGGTTGCAAATCAGTGTTAAACTATCTTATTATTGGTGGTCTTGATGGAATTATATAAGTCATTGCAAACATTTATTGTACTTAATATTTCTGTTAGCTAGAATTTATAAAATGTAACTCAGGTGTATGATATTGTATTTACTAATTATGATTTTTATAATGGTAACTGTAATTAATATGTAAATTTACTGCTGTCACTAATGACCTTAGTTCTTTATACAGCGACCTAAAATAAATAAATTAAAAAAATACAAAGTTTCCCATTGAGTTATTTTGCTTGTACAGTAAATTATACAGTTCCTTACTACATATTCCAAGACATTGTTTATTTAACATCAATCATTAGAATTAAATTTTTGCGAAGTTAATGGGATAAAAAATACGTGTAGTAATTAGAAGCACACTTGTTTTGTATTTTGTTAATACATTAATAATTTTTAATTGCATGTATTTTTTGTGTTAATTTTGATTTGTAATCGAATTAATTTTATACAGTAATCTCTATCATTTCGGTTTATATGTACTGTATTCTTTACGTGATGGGAAACATAAATAGCTGCTAGACCGCCGATGTAAAAATATACAAATATATTTCCAGGATTGTTCTTTGACGGTCAATAAAAATATCTCTGCAGTTTCTCAATAAATCAAGGTACATTGTACGAAGAACTCTGATTTGGTCGTAACCCCTTGAGAACTGTACACTATTATTCACACTCATGTTTTCCCTTAATTTCTTTAATTTAATTGAATTTAATTTAATTGGTCAAAAAAACAGTAAAAATGGTATATGACATATGGGGAAGAAGATTATCCGCGCACGTTTTCTTGAGTACCGGAATCCCTTCCCAACATTTTAACGATAAATAGATGAAAGATGAATGAAAGTTAAAACAATAATAATAATAATAATAATAATAATAATAATAATAATAATAATAATAATAATAATAATAATAATAATAATAATAATAATAATAATAATAAAATTTAAGAATCGCGGAATGAGCATCATTTGAAAAATTAGACATTTTTGTTAGTAATAGAAAAACTATCTGCAACGGTAAACGAACCGCAGATTTGATTTTTCTGCATTGCTAACAATATAGTAACCCTCAGCTCTACTGCTACCACTACAAGCAAAAGAAGAGTTCAACAAAACGAGCGCGTAGTGAAGCTACATTTAACATAAAACTCTTTAGAACTGTACAATACAAAAGTTATTCAATTCATTCATTAATGTATTTGTAATAAAATATTATACCTAATTATTTCAGCATAAATTCGAATTTTACAACGAGAGTTATGAAGGAAACATGACTTTCATTTCAACATTCCGTGCACTGTCTTGCGTTATTCCTCATCCCAGAGAAAGCATTGAAGGTAGCGAAGGTGGTGTGATCTCAGAGAGCACATGCTCCCATCCATTCTAAAGCTCGCCGCCGGTGCTTCGCCCGAGACGTGTTGATCCCGTTAACGTAGGTGGCGGAGGCGGAGGCGGAAACCTAGAACAAAGAGAGCGCCTCGCTCGTCGGCCGCTCCGCCGCAACGCGAGGCTTAAATTGCCAGATGATTATACGCGTTCCCGATCATACACAGATCAAGCGTAAATACGGCTGCATCGCACTGATATTGCCCCCGCGGCTCTCAGCCGGTGCATGGGAATGTAATTATAGCTGAATTGCATACAGGCGGTTACAAAATGTATTCCATTACGGTCCTAAATAGCAGCCGTAGTAACCAGAACGGCTCTGAATGCGGTCTTGCCTTCGGAAAGTTGTTCAGGTGGGCTAATAGAGCATAGTTAGCCTAGAATTAAACGGCCGGTCTGGCGCCGTTATCTTCTCCAGATCTGCGACGAGTAATTTTAGTAATTAATTCCAAAGTTCTGCAAAGTGCCTGCCCTTGCTGTGCTCGCCTTGGCTGGAGGAGCTGGCGGCCGATACCATCGGCGTCCTCAATACTCGGGAGCACGTCAAGTGCGCGTGTGGGTGGACTCCCCCGCTGGGCCGGAGGGGCGGGGCTTGACGGAAGTCCGGGCCCAGAGGCCGGCGTTGACAGCCGCACTCCTCGTTTTGCTTGCCCTCCTCTCCGCCTCGGGGTTCCCGAGCGTCCTTCTGGGTCCCCGCGACGCGACGGGGCGCCGGCCACGGTGGGGGAACGGGTTGGGCGGGGGCGAGCGAGGGCAGCGGGAGGGGGGGGAGAAGTGCGGACGGGCGGGTCCGCGGAGAAAGTGAATCGGAACGGAGAACAACAGAAGGGAGAGCATGGGGCAGGAATAATAACATGGCAATATTATTATTATTATTATTATTATTATTATTATTATTATTATTATTATTATTACTACTACTATTTCCTCACATATTGTTCCCGGTAAGTGATGCTCCTAATCCTTAGAGTGGTTTTGGGAATACAGTCTGTCGCAGGAAAATGAGTTGGTATTATTTTTGGACTTACGACACTCATTTTCTTACAATGTGAACTATTTGCAACGGAACCGCGTGCTGACCCGTGCTCGGAACATGTTTGATAGTTGTTCATACCAGGAAAGCTATGTAGTTATAATGGTATATATTAGTTATACTTGCTGTGCCAATAACAATCAATATCGGTTGGTTTCTTTGTTGGACGTTCTGTGACTCTTTGCGCAAATATTGAGAATTATAAATAAATAAACAAATAAAATACTTCGAAAATGTATACTACCTTCTGTTTATTGTGGTTGTATGGGATAGCAAGGAGCATGAGATGGCATAATAAAATAAACGTTTGTGTTGACGTAGCCAAAAGATATTGCTGGGGCAGTCTCGCCTCTATATTCAAAAGATCGTGAGTTCGAATGCGCCTCAAGAATGGATGTTTGTGTGGTGGCTGGTAGGAGATCTTCCAATCACTACGTGACACGTTTCAGATCTCTTCTTTCTATTAATGGCGGCTTGTGTTTCGCTGGAGCTTGGGTCTTTTTCACCCAATTGCGCGTTATATCCGGGTTGTGGGATCAAATGCAGAGTTCAGAATGGATGTTGTGTGTTGTCGCATGGTGTGATTTCATTGCACATTGTTTCATTTTAAAATCACATTCTCATTTCCCTCTACTTTCCTAGTAGGTTATAAGAGCTGAGAAACCTATTTTCTGGTAAGTTATGGGAATAAGATCAGCTTCGCGGCATAGGAGTTTACATTAAATCGTATCCTGATTCACCCTCTTTCCTTGTAGGTTGTAAGTGCTGGGAAACCTATTTCCTGGTAGGTTATGGGATTAAGATCAACTTCTTGGCATACGGATTTACAGGACGAGCGTCAGTACCATTTACCTATAACCTGGCTCTCTTCCTCTAATACAGGACTAAACACGAAGTTCTCAGCTACGCTTGGCCTACTGCATTCACAATGGCCGAAATGGGCTTACGAATCGCATCAGCGCAATGAATAGAGACTGCTTAAGTACCACGGTTACTGCATCTGGAGTAAAAGGTCTCTGCTAGAAGGGGTGACGTCTCCAGATACCTAAAGATGCAATAACGTAAAACAGGTATGCATATATTGTAAAATGGCGCCAGTAGTGGCCACAGTTCAGAACATTATCGAATTCTTCTCAAACTTATTGAGTTGCAGCACAAAATTTGTGATGTGAAACTAAACGATGAGAGAGCTAAATTAAACTAAACTAACAGATGATTAGCAGACTACTTTCGGAACAGATCTGTACCTTGGTCAATTTGTTGTGTGGTAGAGTGTAGGACAAGGAATAGGAAAGAAGGATCGCGCGGTTTCCGTGGCAAGTTTGTTAGGGTTCTCTTCAGTCATTCGTCTGGTATTGATAGGAGAAACCACGTAGATCTGCGGAGCAAATGGTCAATTTGTTGTTCTTGTGACTATAATTATTTCAAAATCTCGATTACTTTCCAATGGCAAGTTCTTAAAAATTATAAAATGTTTGTAGTTGCCAGATACTCTATTCAGTGACGGCCAATCGATATCTATTCTACCCCTGAACATATTTGAGTCCAAAAAATCCCAAAAAGTACAGGTTTATGTTACGATATTCCAATACCAATATTAATAAGATTTTATGATCGATGTTTCAGGGTATGTCAAGTGCTATAGACCTTTGTCGTGATAGCATTGTGAATGTTTCACCCAGAGAAGTTGCGAAATTTCTCCCCACAGAACGGTGAGATTCCGCTCCGACCTTCACGCTGGCTTGCGAGGAATATTCTCCTCCAGGGAAATGCCTAGTGGGGCATCACCCAAGAGGTATAAGTTCTCTACTGCTCTCCCCACTTACCACCGTGCTAGTGTAGTTCATGTACGTGTGCGTATGAATGAGTGTATGTATATAAAGGGGAGAGTGTAGGACAAAAAACAGGAAAGAAAGATCGCGCGGTTTCCGTGGCAAGTTTGTTAGGGTTCTCTTCAGTCATTCGTCTGGTATTGATAGGAGAAACCACGTAGATCTGTGGAACCACGTAGATCTGTGCCTTCTAGTCAGGGTCACTACGGAGCCTTTGGAAATGCTGAATCTCATCTAAAATTAATCAATTTATAAAGAAGATTTCACCATACTTGTTAAATACAGAATAAGGGCAATAAAATAAAATTTTCTAATTCCCTACTAAAAGGCATATGCTCCACGTCGCGCACGTTTGAAACGTGAGAAGCCTCTATTTCTTATTTTTCAAATTTGGTTTTTCAAGTGACTTCTACTGGTCCAGAGAAAACCACTAATGACATTACCATATTTGTATAAAAGTTAAGCTAACAAAGATGTATATTCACCAATGTGCAAGAGTGTGAATAAGAAGGATTGAGTTCAATTTTTAAAAACGTAACACAGTTACAAAATAATGTTTTTTATATTCTTATTCGAAGAATATTATCACTTCTACTATCATCTCTTGAGTATGCAAATTAAATATCAGATATTCATTTCTGCTCCATGAATATAAATGGGCGATAATAATTATCGTTACCATCGTTCCAAACGGGATACATAATTTCCAATTATTTCTGCTTCTGAACATTCGATTGTTACAATATTGCTATCTATAATGGATAATCCAGCTTTAAATTGAGCAAAATATTCTGAAAATATAGACACACATGAAGCGTGAAGGTTTTAGAAATAGAATATCGTGAAACAATATGTATATTCAATTCCTGGAAATTTTGAGTTGACATTCAGTACAGAAAAGGTATTGAATAAACTGCATTGTCACTATAATATCATTTTGGAAACGCTATTGAAACATATTGTATGAGGAAATACATAAGAATGTTTTTATTTATTTATTTTATTTATTTTACGTCAAAAAACAGTTAAAACTGCGTATGACGTGCTATGTGGAAAAGTGAATTGTGTGCACATTTCCAAAATTCTGTGATCCCTACACTAAGTCATATACTACTTAAATTTTGAAAGAAAAAAACAACAAAACCTCCCATTGAATAAAATTTATTTTCAAGGATAAATAAGCAATAAATTGTGGCTCTTATCCATGTTGTCCTTCGGAATAATACTTCCTGCCGCGACAACATGGAAACGATCATTTGAATTTCCCACTGAATTCTAGTGATCTGAAATTCTATTCTAGTATTCTGAATTCTATGAAAGATGATTCTAAGAAAATATTTTGGCAGTTCTTATAATACAATTCCAAATTTGGAAAGAGCACGATAGGAAAAGTCAGATAGATAATGTTGCCGTGTAAGGTATTAAAACGCCAGAGAAATTAATGGTGATACGATGTGAATAATGATGGAGAGTTGTTGGAATGAGAGGCAGAAGAACGGGAGAACTCGTGGAAAGTTGCCGCGTGCCTGCTTTCTCTGTTCCACGCGGTGTCCGGGATTTCAACGCCGTTTCCAGAGGCGTCGAAGGAGAACCGAGCAATACACCACGGGTCACGAATAACTGTATAGTTACGAATTTTATGATGTAGTAGCGGATTCGATGATAACGTTCAGCGTATAGGACTGTTGTACCCAAGTTTGCGGGTTCAAAGCCGGGGATTTTTAAGGGCGAAAAAATCCTTTATTTGCATTCCTGTGGAGAGGAAGTTAAGTCGGTTGTCCCATGTAGTAGATTTAATGCATGTACAGAATTCTCAATCCTAAAAGAAGCCTCTGAGCGAAATTGACTAGTCGATTCTTAAGAGTTAGAGAATCTTTATGCGATAAGGAATTCCATAAACTAATTAAAATTTATATCAGATGTATTAATTTTTTCAAAATATGTGATGTCCATACCGAACAATACCGTGTTTACCACGTCTCTAGATTTCTAGGCGACGATCCTCACTGAGATTTGAAGGATATTACAATGAAAATTTCTTAATATCTACTTTCGGTTTCTCCTGAAACAGAATCTCGCTTCGGAGCTGCTGGATTCCACGCAAAATGGACTTGTTAGAAACAAAAAAGAAATAGAAACCATGGTTAATCATTTTCTATAAGGACGATTTCAAAGTGAATCTTGGGACGCAAAAGTAATTAGAAAAACTCCTCCAGACAATTTCCCTTTTCGAGTTATATTTAGTTATTTTTGGTATTCAAGAATTGCAAGTTTTGATTTTATCACATGTTTTGTTATTTTTGGGAGCCCGATGTTTACTAAAGCAATTTAGTCAAAATTATTCTGAATTTGGGCAATCAATTCAAAAGATAGGAAATTTTTCAGAAATATTTTCGTCCGTAGTTTTTTAAGGAAAGTGGGAAATTACAAAAGGTGAATAAATGAACAATTCTCTGTTCAGCAGCTTTAATTATTTTTGAGGGGTGAAGCGAAAAAGGTCCCAAACCATATTTTATAGACTAAGTTTTCTCTAAAACATTGGTTTAGAGGTGAGTTGTAGTTGACATTTACATAATTGAAATGATTGAGGGCGTTGTCATTGTCAACAATGTGTTGTTGACAATGACAACGCCTTCAATCATTTCAATTTCTCTAAAACTTTGCAGTTAAGTTGGTGTGCACTTTGAATTAAAGGACACCGTTGTGACATACTATACAAACGTATATTACTGGAGTTGTCCTATCCTTTATTTCGTATTCTCCAAGGAGTAGTGGACTACCTATCCTAACATTTTGCTTTGTCTTTGTTCCAGTATATGTAGAAGTAACTACCAGAAAATGTGGTAATTATTCAACTTCTTAAAACTGGATTGAGATTTGGCTGATGCTATGATACAGTACACATAACGTCAAAAGAAACTCCTTTACAAACGATTTCCGATATTCAGTTTCTGTCCCTCTTACAATTGCTACGAGAATTTGATGTTATTGCTCTTCAAATACTTTCGAGTTACAGAGAAATCCTAGATACATTTTCTACATGACATCAAATGTCTGATTGATTTCACGCTATCGTAATGGCAGGAAGCGCAATAGTTATTGAAGTGTTTTGTACCAATAGTCGATATTTTTAATAGATTCGTTTACATGTTGGATGGTGTGGTGAATAATGAACTTAAGTATGCTGTAGGTGATGGAATGAGAGGTAGAAAAAAGTCGAACATCCCACATGAACCAACCGTCAACAGCAATTCTTAATCTAACACAAAATTCACATGAAATGATGGAAATTTTTAATCTGATTCGATCGGTGACTGACACATTGTGCATAAATTAACTTCTCTGCAGTAGTCCACTCTCTACCTGCGATAGATGTAGAATAGATCTTACGAAGGTGCGTGCATGCTGTCGTGCACTAAGGTGAGGAAAAAGCCAGGCGAAAGTATCGTCTTGCCGCCTCCCAAGGGGAGATGCTAGGTAACGTCGAACCATCTCTCCACAAATTATCGAGTTTCCTACGGCAAAATGGAAACGGAAAACCTAACTTGGGAGAGGAGAATAATGATAATTATAATTCATTTTGTTCATTAAATATTAATAGCGTTTGAACGGCAGTGTTTTCTGACGCATCTTTCATTATACCTCTTGTTAGGTTCATTAGACGTCGTTTACTTCGTGAATTTTTACTTTATATTTCAAAAAGATTTTAGCTGACTCACTACATACTCTTTACATGATTTGACACGGGTGCCAATGACTTGAGAGTTTGATGAGCCTTTAAATACATGGCCATCTACCCTGGCTCCTAGAGGAGAAACTTTTCCCCGCTGTAGCCACTAGCTCGCTAGGCCACCAGTCGCTTCACTAGATATGACGAAACGCAAAGAGGATGACGATCTGTAAGGGTCCATCATTCACTCCCTCGAACACATTTCATCGCCCGGAGAAAGTTCTTTAATTGTCCTTCAATCAAAATCGTTAATTGCTCCTCCAGGCACAATGCTACGTCCTTCTGACGTAACGTCGTGTTAAGCTCACGTGAATGGCCAGGTGTTGAGGTCACCTATCCACATGGCGAGATATCTCGTCATCGACATGGAGACCGTCAGATTACTTAGATATCCACTCAGGTAGAACCTTGTACTAACGCCGATCGTTTTAACATAGTATAGTGGTCAATTAACTTGGCTCAAAATGCTTGCAGGTGTATATAATTGAACGACAAATACAAATTATTTTCATAGTTACGCCGTGTTAAAATTTTAAACAAAGTATTATTATTTTGTGTGTGAAAAAACACAAAAAAGTGCATGCAAGAAACCACATTTTTGCATTTTGACAAACTTGTGAGTTAATTTACATAATGTCTGTCATAAAAATCAATAGCATCTACAGAATAAAATGGAGAAATCTACAAAACAAAATCATTCTTTGTAGATATATCTCAAATACTGAATTGTGTGAGCAACACAATTACAAGATACATATATTTTCAAATCAAAACGTGGAGATATAATAACACGAATTATAAATTAAAAACCAATGATATTTAATATAAAACCAATACATACTTGCACCTCATATAAAAAATGGACTTTTCTGCACATGATTTTTAAGGGACGCAAGTATGATTCATGTGTTAAATCAATTAATATTATTTTTACTTTCTCACTACAGCTCACGCAGTAGAGAGAAATTTCTGTAATTCTGCGCGAAAAAACTTTTGGTAGAAAAACATTTTAAGAGCCGAACTTTTTTAACGAATGAGTGGATAAATCCAGTTGCCAAATTTAGACAAAAAATCCTCCAACAAGTGGTGTAAGCAGAATCCGTTTTGTGGGTCCATTACTCCGCAAAATCGAATGAGAGAAAACCGTCTGTCTCCCGCCCGTCCGCCCGTCCGCCCGTCCGCCCGTCCGCCCGTCCGCCCGTCCGCCCGTCCGCCCGTCCGCCCGTCCGCCCGTCCGCCCGTCCGCCCGTCCGCCCGTCCGCCCGTCCGCCGTCCGCCCGTCCGCCCGTCCGCCCGTCCGCCCGTCCGCCCGTCTGCCCGTCCCCTAGCCGCCCGTCCGTTCAGCCGATTTTCACCAAAACTGATATTCCTAATAGCGCTGATGTCGCTGTTCTTAGATTTTGAAACCGAAATTTTACTTTTGGGGTATACTATACATGAATCCCTTGAGACCTTTTCCAAATTTAAAAAAAAAATGACTTCAATGTTTTTATTAAACTTTGTTATTGGATAGTGTTAAGGACGTTGTAGGGAATGTTGTAGGTGCCATGTTCATTGAAAAACTGATTTTTCGAATATTGCAAAACTTGAAATTTTTTAAGCGTCTTCCTACGACTAAAATATCAAAGATGGAGATTTTTCTCTTAATGAAATCAGTTTCTTAAAAATATATTTGGATATAAGATCCTGCACAATGTTTATGAAAATTTTAGTTCTACAAAGAATGAGATATGTTAATTCGGAGAGAAATTGCAGAGTAAATATGATTTACTAAGATCGAGAAATTATGTGCTGATTTAACACCACTAGTTTTATTTTTAATTTGATAAACCCACAATTATATTATGTAGTACATTCTTCTGTACTAGGAACAAATAAGACATTGAAAGCAATAGTGGACACTCTGCTACGAAAGCAGGAGAGGATTAACTGCAGTTGTTTTAGATGGCAGTTAAGCCACTCCAGCCATCTGGGTACATTGAATTCAGTCCACTTTTGCTCTCAGGTTCTCATATCTCCCTAGTATTGTGCTAGTAAAACATTGTATAACACATTGCTTCTAGGTTCACTGCTTGACCACTCGTTGAAGTCTCCATGTGTTGACAAGGATATCAAAACGATTTCCGATTTACATGAATAATTTGACTTGTACAGCAAACGTACAGAATTATTTAGAGATATCTTTTTCTTATTCGCTCATTAATTGGTTAACTTTTCTACTATAATCCGTGTTTTGCATCCGGCGAACATGTCGTTTTTTACTTTCTTAGGACAAAATGCATACTGAAATTCCTCTCATGCGAAATCCAAGATTAATTCCTTAATTCAATATTAATTATATTTAGACCAAATAATAATTAATTTAACTACGTACCATCACTTTATTATTATTATTATTATTATTATTATTATTATTATTATTAATATTCTAATTATTATATTGGATTGGCATTTATCGTCGATATAATTAATATTGGAAAATATGGGAAAATGTGTAAATATAATTGTAATAAATCAGCAATATTTTCAACAATTCGTCGAACCCAGCTGAGCGAAGGCAGGAGGGTGGTTTTGCCTTAGATTTTATGATTACTTCCGTCCTCGTAATGTTTCAACAGAAATGCAGAATTTGATGAGCAATGAACAGTGTGGTATATTTTCATCGCATTATTCATCTATTACTTAATAATCAATATTTTACGTTATAAGCAGTCATATGGTAATACTCAAAGTATTTGTTGCATTATTTAAGTAACCGTTGCTTCTTCCTGAGAAAACCCAGGAATTCACTAATCCAATTTGGGCGTGCCGTCATAGAAAAACATTATTTAGTTTACTTGGACAGTTTTTTTTCTAAATTGAATGAATCTTGCTCCAAAAAAGCTGTAGTGGTATTTTTTTGTTGGTTGCTAGTTTCGTCTCTTGTATCCCTCCCACTTTCTTCCCTCTCCCACCTTTTTTCGCTACCAGTCTCCCCCTATGTCTCCCTTTCCCCCATATCTCACTCTCTCTTCTATTTTCCCCATCCCTTTCTCTCTCCCCATCTGTCCCTTTCTCTTACCCTTTCTTCCTGGTCTCCACTCTTTCCCTTTGCATTTATCTCCTAATTTCTTGTTCTTCAACTTCTTTTAACACGTAAGCTTCCGCGGCTCGAGTCAATGACTTCGTGGCTGTCCGGGTGACGCCGCATAGTGGGCTGAGAGCTGCCCTGAGGAAGCCTGCGACATGACAGGCGAAACGTCGGCCTCTCCGCCCACTAAGCGGCGTCACCCAAACAGCCAAGAAGTCTCCAACCTTTCTCACTCACGCTATTTTCTATTTTCCTTTCCTTTTCTTTCCTGATTTCTTTCCTGTCCTCATCCTCCTCTCTTTATTCGTATATCTCTCTCCCCCGGCTCACTCCTCCGATTATCTGTCTCACTACACATCTTTTTCCCCACTTTCACCCGTGCATATCATCTCTACCTCTCTTTTTCTCCCTCTTTTCCTCTCGATCTTCGCGAACCGAACCCTCTTCCCCCCTCCTCCTCTGCACCCTTTGTCTTCCCCGCGCGCCCCGTTGCTTCTCACGAGCGACCTCCTGCCAGGCGCCGCCGCCCTGCTTTGCATATCTGGCCGCCCCTGCGGGTCAGCGTGGTGTACTCGATATTTTCACAGCGTTTCGATACCGATCTCGGCCAATCACTTACCACGTTTGGTCGGGTAATTGCGCAAATAAGTTTTTTTGCTACCCAACACGGACTTCTTTATTTTAGGCATTAAAAATTAGTTATAGTACGAATTACAAGGAAGATAACGGCCAGCAGGCCTCCGTTAATGAGGTGGCCTACTTCCAATCTGCATATAAGTTTCGCGTCCTCGTAACCTCCCCCTTCCCGCTGCCGGCGCTTGTAATCAGCAGGCGTGCTTGCCCGACGGGATGAAGCTGTTTAGATCGTGTCGCTTGATGTCTCCTCGGCCGTACGCGCCTTTGTGTGATGCAGTCTAGCGGCCGAAGGACACCAAATGTCATGACTGCGTTGACCGAGGCGGCTGCTTCAGTTGGATGCCGCACCTGGGTCCTGCGTCAAAATGTCTCGCATATGGAGGAACGTGATGACCATGGACTCTTGCGCTCTCTCTCTCTCTCTCTCTCTCTCTCTCTCTCTCTCTCTCTCTCTCTCTCTCTCTCACACACACACACACACACACACACACACACACACACATTTTCTTCCACTTTCTTACTTTTCTCTCTCCCTTTCTGTCTCTCACTTTCTCTCCCTTTCCATATCCTCCCTCTTTTTATCACTCTATTTCTCTCTCTCTCCCTCTCTCTCTCTCTCTCTTCCTCTGATGGTGTTACATTCGAGGTCGGCCTTCTTCGCTTTCGTATTATTGCGTCAACCCTTCGACATCATGGTGGATGGATGGTATACGGATAGTGGATTGAACAATCGCCTTTTCTCTGTGAGATTCTTTGTTAGGTTCTGCTTCGATAACAGCCTGGTAATCGGAGAAAACCATTGATGAAAGATGTAGGCATCTGGAATTCTAAGTTCAGTCACTGGTATTATAAGGCGTAGTTGGTCAGTAAAGCAGTATCATCGGAATTCGGATCTAAGCCCTACCGGTCGGTGAGGTTTGGGGTGCGGTTACTCTATTTTTTACAGTAAAGTAAAAATTGAACTGAGATGGTATTGTCTTGATGATCAGATAAAATTATTCTCAGTTGATTTTATAATGTGCGTAAATGCCTTTTGGTAGTGATGATATAACTCATTTTTCTCTTTGAAGCGCACTCTTTTTACTTTCTCGAATACCATTATATACGGAGTATATTAGTAAAGAGAGTGATTTAATGTCGATTAAAATCGATTTAATGATTCTGACAGGAGTACACACTTTAGGGATTTGTGGTCACAAAGATTTTTTTAAAATATCGGTCGGTCCATCCACAGTATTAGCAACTAAACCGTAAATGGGATTATCCCATAAATTTTCTCGAAACTTTTCTCGAAAATTTCTACATTAAAAATTTGTTCTTGGAATATAAGACAGTTTGACTTAGAACTAATGTCATATTTACATTAAAATCTCTGAAATTACAAAAATTGTATTTTTGGAAATTGCAAATTCGAATTTATTGCACTGCTATTTGTTGAAAGGTGTTGGAATATTATAATATTACGTAACCATAAAATATTCGAAAAAGTATATGCAATAATTTTCGTGTATCGTTAACCATGTAGCCTCTGACAATGCTACTGATTTCAAAGTTGTTCTTTGTGTCATATAAACTCCCCAAATGCCCTAGGAGAGACAGATTCAAATTGCAGAGCTTTAATGAACTGGATTAAATATGGATATGTATTAAGGATTATGAAGCCAATTGTCCATTTATCATTTTTGGTGTATAAACTGATATCAATTTTCTTGTATTACTGTATTTGAGTATGAAACTTACTGAAAGTTCTGTATTGGCACTTTTTATTAAAAAGTGAATTTTATTAATGTTCGCTTCATAAAGAAATTACTGTCGATTCATATATGATTTATTGCTATTCCTTGCCTATATATGAAGTAATTATACAATTAATAAGATAATGATTTGGTGGTTAGTAATACATGATGTCTCTAAAAAAGTCGGCGTACTTGGTAAAGCAAGGATATTCTAAGATACAGCACCCAGATTTGTAAAAATAATTGTTTATTAGTGCCACATAGTGGTTTGTGAAGGAAGACCTATGATTCTTCAAACTTCGTTTGCTTGCTTGATTGATTTATTACTTTTCCGTGGCGCGTCAAGTATGTAACTTCATTATCTATGCACGTGTTCTAGAATTCAGTGGGAAATATAGTTTCAAATTATCGTTCGCCATGTTGTCGCGACAGGAAGTATTATTCCTTGATGAAGGACATGATGAGGGATAAGAGCCCAAATTTATAGCTGATTTACCTTTGAAAATAGAGTTTCTTACATCAGAGAGAATTTTTTGTTAACAATCCTTGCAAAAACCGCTCATGTTCTTTCTCCGTTCAAAATTCAAGTAGTAAATGACTTAGGTAGGGATCACAGAATTATGGACACGTGCTCAGAATTCTCTTCTCGCCATAGCACGTCAGACACAGTTTTTAACTGTTTTTGAAGTAAAATAAAAAAAATATTATGCTCATTTAGTGTCGTAAGCATATTTACTGTTTTTCATCACGGACGATAGCACAGTTTCTCTTGGCGCTCTTTCTCTTTGGCTGGATGGTCAGATCCGGCGCCGATCTACACGTCGGCTTGCAGAGTTTTCCCCATCCCGGTATCTCCCACCAGTCAGGCACCGTCCCAATCGGGATAAGCTCTAAGCTCCCTACTGGTCTTTTGATATGTGTGATTCATGTAGTGCATGTAAATATGTGTAATTAAGGGGTGGAATAGTAACAAGGAAAAGAAAGGAAAGATCGTGCAGGACCCGTGGCCAGATTGTTAGCGAGGTGCTCCGGCATTCGTTCGGTGATGATCGGCGAATCCAAGGAAAATTGCTGATCAGAGCAGCCGCCCGCTAGTTCCTTCTCCTCTACAGAGCAAGTGAGTTCGACCTAGCTATCTAGCTAGTGACGAACTCCGTGTTTGCAAGGAACTAATAAAAAGAAACACTTCTCCAAACAGAGTTATACAGATATATTTTGTAGCACAATATTTGTGCCTATCTAGGATAAAGAAGCTTAATATTGTCTTTACATATCGCAGGGAAATTATTTCCTAATCTTTCACTGCTCCATTTGCACGTAAGGCCTGTAAACATTTATTTTCAAAGGCGGAACGTCTTCGTCGGGACCGTATTCACTGTCAATACTAGATTGAGCTAGAAAAGGAGAAATAAAAGTGTAGTACCAAGAAGTGTTGACGTCATACAAGATAACGTCACGATTCCTTTCCTTGTTTTGAATACCTCTTTGTTAATCTTTGTACATAAGGCAACAGTTCACACGCCTCAGGTCGCAAGGGTCAAAGTGGATACAAATCTCCATTACTCGCTGAATAATATTGTTGGCGCCTCCCTGGCAGAGATTAAAGACCAGCTAATTTCACAAAAGATGTTCGCAGATTTGCAGCCTATGCAATTACAGCAATAATTCATCCATAAAGTCGACTTGGCTATTGCAAAGCTGTAAATTTCACCCGGGAACGTTTGACGAGCTATTTGTTGAGCAGGTCATTCACGAAGTTCACGTATTTCCTATGAACAGCGTCGCAACGATTCATGTACTCGCACTCCGTTTGTTGAAGAAATGTGCCCGTAAATTCGTATGCACGATATTCGTGTTCTTAAATTTTTGGTGCATAATAGGTGGTTATAGTGCATAATAGGTTTTATCAGGAAAAGGCTCCCTATTACATTCTTTTACGTAACGTTTGTATAATTAAATTTACACTAGTTGTTTTAAAACTTGCTTAACCCTTGCTTAATAAATACATTTATAAAGTAATAATCAACGCACTAATTTTATTAGTACGGATTATTTCTATAAATATTAAAAATTGTTAGAAGTAAACCGTAAAATTTAAAAACTGTTGAATTAGGTCTGATTAATTTTAATTTTATTTTAAATTAACTACCTTTTAAAAACAAATGTACTTAACTATTAATTACATCTCAAATACAACACAAATGTTTTTTTGCTATACAAACGACGTGTAGGCCCGTAATCTTGGGGCCTTCTTCAGGTTTTCATGTCAAAAATATAAAATTTTAAAATGCAATCTTCTGACTTTAGGGCATATAAAATAGGGATTGTATGAACTTGTAACTCAACCTGTAGGATCATAGGTTCATGGTGAAGGGGAAATGACACTGATAATGAACAGAATCATTGACCCAAAGGAAAGTTTAAATGAAACAAAAATATTTTTTTAATTATACGTGTTAAGCGTTTTCCAAAATTTTGGCTCAAACTTCCTGTGGTTCACCCAATTTTCTTTTCGTGATTTCCTTTCTCTTACTTTTGTTCTCTTCGGCTCCTCTACATTCACATTGAGGTTGGCCTGGAATTTTAGTGGAGATGAATGAAGAACCTGAAGAAGAGCCTGTAGGGACGTGTGGGCTGGAGCAACTAAAATATTTGGGACGAACGAGTCTGTTCGCTCTTCACTGAGTTGGTTTTATTGGTATTTACTTAACGTAAAAAAGAGTGAAAGAACTGGGCGAGACGTTGGAGAGTGAGAAAGGTACCCTCTCCCTCAGAAAAAATGTCGTTCAAAATTCTATCTTCCACACCGCGCCGACAAACTTGGACACCCCTCGGCCTGGGGGAGGGCAGGGGGAGGGACGCGTTGACCAATCGCTAGCAGGTAGAACCACCGTTGTCTGTGATTGGTGCAACATCCCAAGGGGCAGAAAGATCGCTGTCTCAGGGGGAGGGGGCTGGTTCGTTTACGTACGAGACGGAAATATCGTCATATTTCCCTGCCGAAGGAGGTAGTTTGCCTGCGCGTACGCCACGACGAAAAAAATATTTCTAAGCGGGGTTTTCCGTCCAGAATGATTGTCTATAGACCATTAAATATTTATCATTTTAGCAACAATTATTCTAACTTTTAGTA
>BLKR01006725.1:0-51303 GCA_011170035.1 Teleogryllus occipitalis | reverse complement strand
ACTTCCACCGAGTTCGTAATAGAATTTCAAAGACTACCGCATGCAAAATCCGATTGCTAAACAGCTGCATCCCTCGTACGCGATCTTTCTTGAGTAATGCTGTGCACTCCAGCAGAAAATCCGCCTGAGGTAACATCCTGATTTAATTAAAAGCGCAAAAAATGTGATTCGCTCGGCTGACTGTCGGAAGGCGAGAGTGCCTCCGCAAGCACTACACCGTTACGATTGGTATCAGACTTCGCCGGTGCTCACCGACCCGCCAAACGGAGATTGAGGTGTTGCGATGCAGTGACCATGATGGATTGTTGGTTGGTTAGTGATTCCGGGCGCGTCAACAGCTTAGGTCATTATTCCCGTAAGTGTAGTGCATGTTTTCTCCGGAGACGGCGGCGATCTTATCCCACTGGATGTCGAGATCCAGCGCAGACCTACCGTCGGCTAGCGGGGTTTCCCTCTAACCAGGAATCTCCCACCAGCGGGGCACCGCCCCAGCCGGGACAAGCTCTAAGCTTCCGACCGGTCTCCCGGAATATGTGGTAGTGTAAGTGTGTGTGTAAGCGGTGAGGATATGACAAGGAAGAGGAAAGAAAGATCGCGCGCGGTCCGTAGCCCGTTTGTTAGGGTACTGCTTCGGCATTCGCCTGGTGTTGATCGGAGAAACCACGGAAAACTACCGGTTAGAGCAGCCGGCCGCTAGAATTCTCCTCCAGATAGCAATTGAAATCGACCTAGCTTAAAAGCTAGTGTCGAAAGTCCTGCCGCTGACTCAGGACTCGAACCTAGGACATCCCGGTCAGAGGCGCTGCAGTGACATCAGTTGATGCACTGAGCTACCGCTCCCGGGGGGATGGGATCACTACATTATTTGTAACGTATGTCTCAATAGAGTCATCACCGTATTGGTGTTTATAGCCAAATTACATTAGAATTAAGCAAATGTAGAAACAATTCTAATTAATCTGGACTCGTATTTAGATGATATTTCAATCACTTGAATCGCTTATTCAGTTCAGGAAATATAATTGTTCGGAAACAAACTAATTTTGTGGCAGTGCAAGATACATTTTCTCCGAGGATTAATTTCACTTAATTTCCCTCACTATTATTTTCGCTACTTTACTACTACTTAATTTCAAAATTCAAATGCCTTATTGAAAAAGTATATTTGTACTTATAAAATTTATTTTAATTGCTGCCAACTGATGCCGGTTGGCGTTATCAAATAATTGAAATTCCCCAGTACTACTGATTTCTGAGAGAATTTCAAAGAGTATTGACCATCTACAAAGAATTCCGAAAACAAAATATGAACCAGATATACGGGAAACACACGTTCTGGAGATGAGTTATCATGTATCCTTAGAGAAACAACACAATCATTTTTCATTCAAAACATTCACAAAAATGGTATACATGTTCCGAAGAGAGGTCTCAGTTATTTGGGTAACAGAAAATTGTTACTCCTTTATTTGTTCTCTGGAATCAGATTTAATATTTAAGAATAAAAGCCGGCTAAAGAAACCCTAACGTCTGCACTTGATATTCGTGAAGTTAAGGTTCGACATTCACAAATAACTAACGCACAATCACTGCCTCCTCTCACCTAGAATTTTGTAAAGTATATTGTCGGTGCACTTTGCACACTACTGAAGAAATATATATATATATATATATATATATATATATATATATATATATATATATATTATATATCTATATATATAAAAGAAAGTCGTATTAGTTACACTATTTATAACTCAAGAACGGCTGTACCGATTTGGCTGAAAGTTGGTGAGCAGGAAGCTTAGGGCCAGGAGACGGACATAGGATACTGTTTATCCCGTTTGACAGCGTTCCTGTGTGAGAACGCACGTTTTTGCACGTTTTCGCGTGATTTCGCATGTTAGCGGTCATTGTTGCCTGTTGTAACCCATTGTTGTAACGACGCACTGATAACAGAAGGCGATAATGATAGCCGCTTTTCGTTCGCCGTTATATCTATATATACTGCACCTATTATATACTTACGTTATACCTATATATACTTAACCTATGCACCAAAATACAGGAACAATAATGAATGATTAATCTACTTAATTTTTTATTTGCATTTTCTAATAAACAATTTAACTTAATAAATTCCAAAATCTGCCTATTTATTGCATTTAACAGCCGATCCCTATGATTACATCTTTGTATTTCTCTCTTAAACAAAAATCAATTCCAAAAAAAAAAAACGCTCTGCTACGTAATAGATTTTTTAATTATCTATTTAATATCAGAGCGTTTTTTTTAATTCTTCTTTGTTTGAGAGAAAAACACAAATCTGCAATTGCTTCATTATCACGAACAACAAGGATAGTACAGTTTCTCACAGTGAGTGCGACGCGAGAAAAAGATGGGACCGGCTGTTAAGGCGGAACAGAGTTCGCCGGGTCAGCTAGTATATATATAAAAAAGAAAGTCGTGTTAGTTACACTATTTATAACTCAAGAACAGCTGTACCGATTTGGCTGAAAATTGGTGAGCAGGAAGCTTAAAGGCAGGAGACGGACATAGGATACTGTTTATCCCGTTCGACAGCGTTCCTGTGTGAGAACGCACGTTTTCGCGTGATTTCGCATGTTAGCGGTCATTTTTGCGTGTTGAAACCCATTGTTGTAACGCCGCACTGATAACAGAAGGCGATAATGATAGCCGCCTTTCGTTCGCCGTTATATCTGTATATAGTCGTGTTAGTTACACTATTTATAACTAAAGAACGGCTGTACCGATTTGGTGAGCAGGAAGCTTAGAGCCAGGAGACGGACATAGGATACTGTTTATCCCGTTCACCAGCGTTCCTGTGTGAGAACGCACGTTTCTGCACGTTTTCGCGTGATTTCGCGGGTTTTCGTATGTTTGGGCGGAACGAAGTTCTCTGTTAAGGCGGAACAGAGTTCGCCGGGTCAGCTAGTTATGAAATAAATGTATCATGCTTATTATGTTCAGTGTTATTGAAATAAAGAAGATATTGTCAAACGGTTAGAATATATTCGTTAATACACAAGTATTTGATAGAGTATCATTTTTGTCCAAGAGAATCACGCAAAAAAAATATACTGAATAGCGGTTTCTTGTTTCTTCAGTATGGAAGAATCGTATTCCAGTAGCCAAGTTGCTAAATCAACCTTTCTAGGTGGAATTCCTACTTTCCCAACCGAGCAGGGCATCACATTCACTCGTGCACACGATTGAGAAACTGCATCTATCCGCATATCACCTCAAGCTGATTCAAATACCTTGAATACAGTTACGCGAACAACGTCAGTCAAGAGGATTCCGCTGCATTTCGAAGTAGCCGGTTTCCTCATTTCATCGGTGATGATACACTTTCTCTACGCACTTCGCTCTTCGGCGAGGTCGACGTTAACATCGACCCACTACACTTATAACTCTCCCAGCGACGTAGCGCTCGCAGATATAATTGACGATGGGCAATAAACGATTCCCACGTCGGTTATGGCCATTTACGTGAGTAGACTCGCGAATGTTCTTCGATGGAGTAGATTAAATCCGGTTTTCCCTGCCGAAGACGGCGTCATGGCCATGGAATAAATATGTAATGTCGGGTAATGGCGACATCTTAAAGACGCACGCCGAGGCACGCTAATTTTGCGTTCGCTAGCCCCGAAGGGAAACCAGGGGAGATGGAAGGGGCAGGAAGGTAGATTTTCGGGTGACCAGACGCGCTGAGGTCATAAGAATTACGTGCCTAAAGGACTTGACAGGAGGAAATGCAAGGGGATGGACCTATCATATTGGTTTTGCAGTATATATAGTAAAAACTTACGTTGCCTGCTTATTAAACATTTGTTAGCGAACGCATTTGTGCCATCATACTGGTATTGCAGTATATATACTAAAAACTTTCGTTGCCTGCTTATTAAACATTTGTTAGCGAACGCATTTGTGCCATATCATTCTAATGAAAACTTACTTCTATATAAACTTCTTTATTATAATAATTTGTATTACAATTATGACTTCTTCCAACAACTAAACTTTCTTCCATGTGGTTCTCAATATTTCTGAAACAAAACTTCTATTATCTCCACTGCTTTGGTTACATACTGGACAAGTGAGATAACATCATACGCACTTATGTATTACCCGAATGTGACCTACAAATTATATAACTTCAAATGTTTTTCAATAACCTCTCAGCCTTACAACACGCGTAAATGAGGTTTATTATATTTACTTTGTTAATTACAGAAACATTAGATTCAAAGCACAAGTGAATATTTAAATTGAACTCAATTTTAAAATAGTGAATATTTTAATTTAATTTAATTATTAAAGTACTAAAAATGGTATTAAATTATAGTATCATGAACTTTAAAATAATGAGATTACATTATAAATGAGATTTACTGTGTAGGTATTTTAGATTCCTATTACCTAGAAACCATGGATTTCTTAGATGTAGGAACGTAGAATCTGCAGTACGGGATCCAAATCATTAGTGGCAGAGAGACCATACTTCTAAGTTGAAGTCATAGTCATCATAGTTCAGAGAGTCTGTATTTCGAGTCAGCAAGTCGCAGAGGAGCTTTAGGGAGTACCTGGATACCTGGCGACCGGGTTATGTACTGTATCTGCCACAACTCCAAAGCCAACAACACCAAAGATTTCAATTTGAAAGGTCTGCGAGATGACGAACCTAAAGCCTTGAAACGTAGACCAGGAACGTTGAAGGAATGAATATTCTGACTTTCGACGGCTTTTTTCGCAGAAGGTCATCTTCAGATGGAATGTACAGCTCAGCATGTGCTCTAGTATCTCCGACGACTCTATCGTTATTAGTATCGCTACGTCATCAACTCGACATATATTTTCGCTCGGACAACTGTAATTTAACTTTCATATTCCTTTTGTTTTTCCATGTTTTCTTGATCCTTTCGTATTTTCTGTCATTCTCCGACTTCAATAATATGTTTTCTTGACATTCGTTTCAACAGCCTTCATACTCACAATCAGTGCAAATTTTCTCCTTGTATTTAATGTACCTGTCACCAAGAAACGACATAGTTATCAATTATGATTTTATTAAATTATTAAATATCAATATCAATATGTAGCTCTTTGTCAGGGGCAAACAAAACTCATAAGATGGCAATGGTATGTGTAAGAAAGGGATTAGAATAGGAAAAGGATGAGGAAGAATAGATCGCGCGGTGTCTGCGGCCCGTTTATTAGGGTACTGTTGCGGCATTCGCCTGGTGTTGATCGGAGAAACCACGGAAAACAGATCAGAGTGGCCGGCCATTAGAATTCTCCGACAGCGGTTGAATTCGAACTAGCAGACAAGGTAATGTCCCAAATCCTGCCTCCGCCGGTACTCAAATTCTAGGACCCTCTGGTCAGCGACACTCAGCCCGTGAGCCACCTTTGCCGGTGAGATTCACACGTCATCACATTCATTATCATTTACTTTCGTCATCATTGGCCCCTCTTGTTTACTGTACCTTGTTTTATATAGTGGAAGGCAGGAGAAAACAACCACTGTAGCCCCATCTACCAAGAAGTTGGAACGTCAAAAGAATCCTTTCCTCGTTCTCGCTCAAAAATAAACTTGGCACTTAACGTCACACTGATTCTTTGATCACCACTCTAAGCAATTTGGCATACACTGCCCACCATTTCCGCTACCTGCGAATGTATCTCGCGCCACTGTCCCATCATTCCCGCCGTCCTCATAGAAATTATTTGGTATTTTCGGGCGCGTCAACACTTAGGAATTAGTTCCATAAATGCAGTGCATGTAATACGCGGGAGGTGGCTCTGTTCCTTATCCTCTGGAAGCGAGATCCTGCGCAGGCCTACACGTCGGCATATGGGATTTCCCTCTTTAGGCATCCCCCTAGCGGGTCTTCGAGCTCAATGGTCAAGCTTAAGGGGGAGGAGGGGACAAGGGAATGATCGCGCAGTCACTGGCTCTTTGCGACGTTACTGTTGCAGCACTCGCCGGATCGCCAGGTATTGTGGCGTCGTGGTAGCGAAATGACTACACAGACACGAGCTCTAGTTACAATATTTATTTACAGAATATTGTACAGTATTTACAGCTCTGGGGTTACGTTCGCAATCTACCTCCGCGACTCCACGCACACTGCTCCCATCTCCCGGCTAGTGCATCCTCCACCCAGACGCTTTACCGCGCCGGTGTCCTGACACCCGGTGCTACGCACTCGCAGTGTCCAAGGAATGCACTTCTGCCAACGGGCCGCAGTTGCGTCCGCACGCGAGGCGATCTCTCAACGAACTCCTCTTTCCGGCCAGCTAGCTTCTGGCGGTCATGTCCCCCCACCCCCTAGCTTCTCTGCACATGCGGGTGGCTCTGGGACCATATGGCCAGCCAGCCTCCCCTGACCGCCGGCGGGGGGTCAGGACACTTTGCCCGGCCGACTTGCGTCCCGGAGTGTTAATGGCTCCCTTTTCAGTTGACAAAAGCTACTAACAGTCTTTGTGCAAGCCGACCGGACGTCCTCCCCTCTGCTCGCCATCTTCGACACTTTCTAAAGATGTTCGAAGCCCTGGCCGCCATGTGGTGACGTTACAGTATACATCGATGAAAGAATGAAAGTTCTGATCTGCGTCAACCGAGCAGAGCATTCAGGTGCTAAATGCATCTTCCACTCAGTGGTTGAATTCACCACAATTCTGAAGCTTTTATCACTATCGTCAGAACTCGAACTCTCAAACAAAGATGCTTCAAAGGTAATTTTGTTTCCGCCGAGCTATCGCAGCTGTATCCCCGTCGTCTTGATTATACCGTTCCCCGGCGACCACGCCATCCCCAACAATCACTCCGTTTTCGCCATCCTCGCGGTTCTCGCCGTCCACGCCGTCCATTCCGTCCGCGCCGTGCTCGCTGTCCCATCCTTGCTGCGCCCGCCGACCCCATCGTCCCCTCTGTCTCCGATCATCCAACCGTCCCCACCAATCCCACCGTCCCCGCTGCATTAGACGACCCCACCGTCCACGCTGTCCCTGCCAATCCCTCCGTTCACTCCGATCTCACCGTCCCCACTTTCCCCGACCCCACCATCCTGCTGTCCTTGACGACCCCACCGCCCACGCTGTCCCAGACGACCCTACTGTCATGCGGTCCCGATGCCGCCGTTCACACTGTCCCCGCCGATCCCACCGTCCCCGCTGTCCCCACCGTCCACACCGTCCCTGACCCCACCGTCACGCTGTGCCAACCGACTCCACCGTCAGCGCTGTCCCCGCCGGCCCCACCGTCAGCGCTGTCCCCGCCAGCCCCACCGTCAGCGCTGTCCCCGCCGGTCCCACCGTCTGCGCTGTCCCCGATCCCACCGTCCCTACTATGCGTATCTCACCACCAAAGCGCCTAGGCGCAAATCCCAGTCGTGTTCTTTTCCCTAAGGGCACCCTCTCTGCGACGGAGAGGCCGAAAGGTTGCATACATGATGCAACTGTTCGCGACCTCTGGGCATAGACCACCGACAGACGAGGGGGCGATTTATCAGCAAAAGCGTTGGTTTTGTCGGCTAAATTACAGCATGCGGCCCAGGAATGAAGCACGTGCACATAGTTCAGTGGTGTAAAACTGCACCAGCGCCAACCAAAGTAATGCACTCATAAATCAAATACGTGGAATGTAGGTGAACGTTTCCCGATGATGCCTCCACCTTCTTCATATTTTACGTAATGTTGTGGTTGAAAATTGCAGACTATAACTTTTGAAATAAGTGGCGTTTTGTTCAGTTTTCCTTGATCCATTGAACTGCTACCTCATCCCATTGCCACAAGCAAATTTTACTGCTCTTGAGGATGAAAATAATAATAATAATAATAATAATAATAATAATAATAATAATAATAATAATAATAATAATAATAATAATCTCGCCGAAACTCGAATAAATCGAAGGTGTGTACCTGCCATAACTTTTTTCCTTATATTTTTAACCCCTTAGAGTTTATATACACAGCAACACTTGTACTTCTTAAGTTCCTTCATGCTGGCAACTTATTCCAACCTTACATTTTTCTTATAGGCCCAAGAATCGTTTGATATTAAGGAGCTTTGTTAGGACTTTTATGGTTAGATATTGCGTCATCATCAGCGGTCAACTAATCACTATTTTTTCTCGTCCATTTGTTCAACCAATTATTTAATTATTATTAAACAAAGTGAAATAACATTGTTGATTTCAGTTTATTTCTTCTAAAAATTTAATAATTTAAATGAAATTGTGGACCTTGAAGGTAGACTTTCTTACTATAGTGCCAACGTTTCGGCCATATATTTGGTCGGCTTCCGGGCTAAAAAATACGTGATGTTCATAGGCATGCGCAGCAAAACAACAAGAAAAAGAAAGAAGGAAGCAAATTCCTTTCTTGACCCCTTCTCCAATAAACTTAAAGATAATGAAATTATAAATTTAAATATACTATTAATAAATACATTTATTTTATGTGGAACGATTTCCAAACTCCTGGAAAGCCTGTTTCCCAACTGTTGTAAATCAATTCTCGAAACAGTTTCAATAAAAAAGAGAAAATCACAGACAAATCCACGTAGGCTATAATAATGCGTACATGGACATCTTAATGATTTTGCGACGTGAGAGAGAGAGACATTCAAAATTTATCCTATAAAAGTACGACAAAATTTAGGCATTACTCGAAATGGAAATTCGCAAAAATTGTATACTTTATACTCCAAATTAGCAATAACTGCAATCCAATGTTTCGTCAAGTAATAAAATATGAGAATAGGACAGGTACAAAGAGTATTGAAGCTTGGAAAAAACTAAGTAGTACGAAAACGTGCAATGCCATAATTGCTTTATACTCTAAAGTACAAGAAGGAACATTTATGTATTCATTCTAAAAACTGCTGTCCTTCATTACCCAATCTTGAAGTGGATTGTCTCGACTTCTTAGATGATACAATATCTCTTATCAATTCTTGAGTTTGCATTTATTAATACTATTTACTTTATTTTACATTCTATATTGCATTGCACAGCCTGCAACACTGACACATTTCAAAGTCACTCCAAACATCACAACACGAAATCATTCGAATTATCATAATTGGAAGGAATCTAGTTATTAATTTTTGCATTATCTTACTAAACTGTCTTATACTACTTATTTAATATAGAAAACGTGTTGTAGTGTTGCAGTTATAAATCAGAGATTTTTTTGTCACGAAACTAAATTTGTCTCCGATTCCAAAAAAGTGGATAAACCTTGTTCTACAAGTATGTAGTAGTTGTATATGTAGCAAATTACTTCGTCTAAAGCCTTGTGTAATTCAGAATCCGCAATTCGTGTGTCTAATGCCGAAAAATGGTTTTACGGCAAAACGTAAACCGTGTCTGTCCGTCCGCCTGTCTGTCTGTCAATGCCAGTACCTGTACCTTTAGACGATTTTCTCCGACATTTATATTCCCCAAAAGATGTGGCCAAACTTGAAACTTTGTTCTTTGTCTTTAATGAAATATGTTCAAGTTTAAAGTAGGTCGTATACTATTTTTCAAAAATAGTTTTGGCATACACTTGCGTGGAAGATAAGCAAATTTAAACAGCAGCTTTTCTTAAAATTCTTCAATTTCTTCCTTATTTTATTATCAAATAGAGCAAAGGACTCTTATAAAAACGACGCATGTCCTATTTTCGAAAATTATTCGTCCATCCGTTCGTCCGTCTTTCTCTCTCGGTCTATCTCTCCATTCGTCCACGTTCTTGTTCATCCATGTCCGTTCATCCGCCTGTATGGTCATCTGTCTAATCATATATCGATATGTCTCTCTGTTCGTCCGCCTGGCTTGAGACAGCGACCTGAGCGGTTTAACAGAAAATGACTTGCGCGCAGTTCGCAGTCAAATTGCTGGTGGCAACAAAAGTGTTAGACCGGTGCTCTTAGTGAAAGTTCGACATATACGACTGACCAGTTCATGTCATGCGACTCAGTCTCATCAACATCTTTTGTCAATACCTAATAACTTCGTGTAATAGTGGTATCAAAGTCTCCATAAACGCCGCCGCACAGAGTGACTTCCGGAGAAGCATTGGGACTGGGACCCGGTGCGGTACCGCCCCTGAACAACATTGGATGTTGGGGCACCGCCCCTGAACAACGTCGGATGCTGCCCTATCAGCCGGAACATTAACCAGCATACAGCAACAACTTTGAAGTCCAGGCATGTTTAGGAATGTCCAGGCTTTCTTTTGAAGGCCAGCCTGTGAAACACGTTCTCATAATATCTCAAATAATACAAGTTACCCTTGCATTGCTCAAGATGATTAGACTACGGGCAATAGAAAGTACTGCAACTACATCATGAACAATACTTTCTGTGCCAGCAATCACTGCTTTGTTATGTGTTCAAGAAAAAATGAAACAGTCATATTTATTAACGATAAGGGGAACCAAAAATCGGGATAGGAATCAAAACGAGTAACATCAGGGCATAAGCCACCCAGACGAAAATACTAATAGCTGAACTATACACTTTCTCTTTCAACCAAAATTTCCTTATTGTTATAAGACCTTTAATGTCAACGAAATTTGCAATGCCAACCTAGTAATCATAACGAGGAAGTACTACTTCAGTCAATTAACTATTGAAACCTGATTACTCACCTCCCAGCAAGACAACATATTACCTTCAGGATCGTACACATGCAACTGTGTATAAGACTAATAAGAGTACAATTCTACAGAACACCAACTTTTAAAATAAACTCAGACAAGATCTCTGTAATAGTGTTTGCACTTTATATAATGCCGCAAGACGCTCCTGCTCCTAAACCAAACACTACAAATTGACTGACGCAAATTTCAAGAATTATTAAAACACTTGCTTACCCAAAATAAAAATCCTACAACGCCCATTAGAAATAGACCTACTACTAGGTAGACATAATTACTAGAGTCAACAAGATAGACCTAGTTTCTAGAGTCAACTAGCTAATACACTCTATCATAAAAAGTGCACAATTAAATATACCACCCAATTTTAAAACCCAACAGCAATAAAAAATAACCGAAAACATTTTAAAAGTAATTACGATAAATAATAAAACCAGATGACTTTCATCCCAATTAAGAGCACATGAACTCAAGATTAAAGTCAATAAAAAAACACTAAAAAACACAATTCCTTCAAAAAAATAATACAACAGAAGGTTACACGTCCTATCAAAAATTAGAAGAAGTATAAAATAATTTCACATCATCATTAGCAATCAGTGGTGTTTTCTTTGGGTGTGCAAGTCGTGAATCAACGCCCAAGGAAATAAAAAAATCATTTAATCATTTGAATTTATTTAGATTTCTTTCGTTAATTCGGTCATCCGTGCAATCGGCGTCATAGATCGGCACCAGCGCGTCCATGCAACGCAGGCAGTGCGCGAGCGAACCTCAGGCCGTGGGCGAATGCCTCCAACGTCTTCAGACCGGATCGGGAGGCGGCAGCGCATGCGTGCGACGTACCCCCACTCACGGACAAAGAGTGCCAAGGTGTTGGATCTCTATTTAACGGCGTGCTGGAGAGCGAGCGTCCGTGATTGTGATACTACAGAGTTTGTGCACCTTCGAACGTTAATGTACTATCTATCTTCTGCGCATGCGCAATTCAAGTTTCGTACCACTTAAGTGCATTTGTGCAGGCGCAGAGGCACTGTCCGCTATGGCGTGCGCCTACTCTCTTTACTTCGTTGCGCGTTCCAGCCTTTACTCATGAAAATAGTGTTAATTTTTGACAAGAATAGTGAAAAAATGGAACAACTGTTTGAAATAATTGCTTTCCTACGAAAGGGACTCGTACGATTCTCGTTCCAGTCCAAATCTTTCTCACCTGCGCTTCGCTCTTCCGGGGGTCGTCCTTCTTCTGCCGCGCCTCGTACAAGTTTGTTCGCGCTTCCAGCCTCGAATAATTAATGTTGCTGAAGTTATGCTTTAAATGCTCGGCCTACCTACCACACTTTGGGGGTGTGTGGTCTCAGCGTGCAGTATGAGATGCTGGATTTAGTTAATGTCCTTCTGCGCAAATTTTTCAAATTTGAAATTATTTCGAAGTCAAACAATCACTTCACCTGCTCTCTCAAATATTGTGAATGTTAATGCGAAGAATGTTCGTGCACTCCACTTCTCAATTACATCACTCTCGTTGATACGCTTCCCAAGCTAACTTTTAACTACCAAGTTAAAATAAACTCCTATGCTATCAAGTTACAATCTCCTTCAGAACTCAGTCAAGTCGCCGTCGCTGCTGCAATCAAAGAGAGCTCAGTCTAGTCGCCGTCGCTGCTGTAGTCATAGAGGGCTCCTCCGAGGCGCGCCGCGATACTTATGGTACTCGCGCCTGGGGAAATTTTTGGAGGGGTGAATATTCTCCTCTTTTCGTGACCTCCCGGAAAAACATTATTCGCTAGTTCGGGCGTCAGAGTTCGAAAAGCTGTGGGTAGATGGCGCGTTAACAAGCCATTGCTCCGCCGCGTACCCTACTCCTCTCTGTTCGTGGGCTTCTTCTTGTAGCTGATGGTGGCGTTATGGGGTTGTCTAACCCCATGCCGTCACAATATATAATCGAAAAGAGTAGCGTGGGGGCTAACACTTTCTTTCAATGCCAGCACCTTAGGTCCAGAGTGAGGAGATGGCACTGCTCACAATGAACAGTACTAACTTTCACTCAGAACACATTACAATATTAAAATATACAAAAGTACCTAAACATGGCCAACACCACAATATACAATACACATCGCTCTCTGAAATTAAAAGTATTATTAAATCTTTCTTCGACAAAATCACCCGAACACAAAATTAATATTTCTGAAAGAATCAATAAGAATAAATAAAATGATAGTTTGAGAATGTTTTAAGAGTTATAATGAAGAGAACTGTCTCTATATAGACACCGTTTCACATGAAGTAAATATGACTTAAATAGGTCTTAGGCAAGATTACAGAGCCGTCAAAACGGCTTAATGTTGCCTAACTTAAAGATGATTATTTCTATAAATTTTGGACCTAACTCATCATGTTTTTCAGAATATGAATAAACTCAAATTGTGTCTGAGACAAGCAGCTAGGTTTCATGTTTTCTAGGAATGAAACTGTGTTATCGAGGCAGCGTGTTTGAAGTTGTTTTCCGGGCATTTCAAGCAGCGCTCATTTGAGATTAATCAACCCGTTAATGAACCTGGAAGTTGCGTGACTCATTCAAATGATTCAAATTTATATTTGTATTATGACACACTTCGATACCTCAAAAAGTAGCATTTTTATAAGATTGAGTCCTTTATAAATTGTAATACGAATTTTTCTTGCACATCGAATACGAGCGCTTAACACCAAAAAGAAGCAAAGTTGTCTATTTCTAAAAATTTTTTAAAGAAAAAAATGAGTTTTATGGTTTTATAGACCTATTTACGTTAGTTGTTGCTTAAAAACACTTGCTATGAAAAATATTAGTGCTTTTGGATAACATTGGTAAAGATTAAATTGAATGACATAATTAGTCCCGGTATAATTCCATACTTAGGAAGCGGATTTTTACAGTTAATTTCAACATAATGTACGAGTAGGATGTAGTGTTAAAATTACCTATTAAGCTGCGAATGGTAAAAGTTTTAGAAATATGTATAGAAAAGTGTTAATAGAAAGTGTGATAGAAAATAAATTATTTTTTTTAATTTATGCATTTTATAAAAGATTAAGCCACTCATCACCGTTATGCGCCACCGTAAACGCAAATTTTTAAATAAATAAAACTAATCATTCACATACGAGTTCCTTTAATGTCTTCCAATGAAATATTCATTTAATTAAACCTTACAGAGCAATAAAATACTGGGATCGGCAATGAAACGTTGCCAAACATTTTATTAGTCACGTATCACGAGCAACAAATACGGGTGGTATCTCCCCGGGTTGTAATGTAAGATTTCTGACCCTTCGATTACGCAGGTTTCTGTATGTTAGCTTGTTCAGCTCCCGCTATCTGGCCACCATTACATCCTCCCCGGGCTATGAACCGAACGTGCTAAAGTGCGGAACGTGAGGAGCTCTTGGTGCGTTTTAGCTACCGCTTCGCATCGCGCGTCCACGCACGCGTTTATAAACACGCCTTAAATTGCGGCATTAAAACTCCGTCGATGGCAAGAGCCTCCGGTGACCTGTTACATCGAAGGCGTAGAATGGGTGGAGTGAAATTGGGAGAGATGCCGGGAGCCGCACTGGTCAGATTGTGCCGGTGAAGCTCGCGATGACGTAAGGACGGTCGCACTTTGATTCCGGATCCCGCCGCTTGGGTGCGTTGATACAGATCGCCCCCGGCAGCGTGCCGTAGCGGTGGGAACGCAGTCGCCAGCTTGAATCCGGAGTTAAACGCCAGATTTTCCGATAGGGCGCTCTCTCATCGCGCTCTCGAGGAAGATTGTTCTATGGAACGCGATGCTTGAAATTAGTTCCTTCTCATAAGCCGAATTTTTGTTTTCACAAAAATGGATCGACGGAGAAGTGTCCTTAAGTATGATATCATTAAAGAGGTAATAATTTTATAGAAATACTAGCTGACCCGGCGAACTCTGTTCTGCCTTAACAACCGGTCCCATCTTTTTCTCGCGTCGCCCTCACTGTGAGAAACTGTACTATCCTTGTTGCACTGTGTACGTGCAAAAACGTGCGTTCTCACACAGGAACGCTGTCGAACGGGATAAACAGTATCCTATGTCCGTCTCCTGGCTCTAAGCTTGCGGCTCACCAATTTTCAGCCAAATCGGTACAGCCGTTCTGAGTTATAAATAGTGTAACTAACACGACTTTCTTTTATATATATAGATTACTTAATGTATAGTGAAAGTAATATAATCAACGAAAAAAAGGTAAAACACACATTTTATGAGTATTATGTTGTGCTGATGACACGACCTCACCAACCAACCGACGGAATGAAAACAAACAAGACATAAAATATTCATCTAATATATATTTCAGTTTGTAGATAGTGCGTTCAGTGTTCCATAGAAGAATCAGAAAGCATTAGAGGGCATATAACTAGCGAATATGTGTACATAAAACTGTCGGCGCGCGTTTCCTGAGCGAAAATTATTTCAAAGGTATATAATAAAATACTGAGAAGAACGTCTTCAGAAATTAGAAGAATGCAACTGAGTAAAAGAGAAATACTGAAGGGACTTCCTAAATACTTAACAATGTAATGATATAAGAAAAATCTACAAAATATCCGGTAGAAAATTGTAAAATTTTATAAAACTAAAATGAGAGAATCTAGAAAAAAGACGAGACAGTTTAAGGGTAAAGAAATGCAAAGGTGCAGTGTGGACGAGACAGTTTAATATTTGATTAGTTTTTATATTACATACGCACAAAAAATTTTTAAATTTCGTATTTAATATTTTTCTCCACGGCTGTCTGGCATCATCTCATACGAGTACTTATGTAGAGATTCCCCAGCGTCGACGCGGGTATGAAGTTCATCTCGGAAGAAGTCTCTCGGACGTCCCACGGACGGACGGATGAGCCATCCAACCTGTTAGGAGGAGTGAGGTAATTATCGTCTCCTTTCCGAAGGAGATGACCCCGCAGACTCGCTGTTGACCTCAGTCGGTTGACTGAAGAAAATGCTTGTGCTTCCATGGGAAAAGCGTTATTTATCGCTCCATCCTGGTTAAGAAACGGCGGTAGCGATGGAGTATCAGGTGACGATAAAGCAACGCATTGTTACTCAGGAACAAAGGCCTACAGGTTAAGAGGAATAGAGAAGTGGGAGTGAAGTGGGAAATAGAAAAAAATTAGTAAAACTATGTCCAATAAAAGAGGAAAAATAGAAGAAATGGAAGTTCCAGATGGAAGGAAAGAGAAAAAAGTACTAGAAAGAAAATTAGAAAGCAACAAATAGCGAAGCAGAGCCAGAAAGAGAGAAAAGAGAATACGAAAAAATTAAAGAAGATCTAAGGAGCAGGAGGAGATCTCTGAGAAAGGTTTATCCGTGTCAGAGAAAGAGGAGAGGAGAAGGCACGGGGATAAGATAAGGCATGGGCATAAGACAAAACGTAAAATGTTAAAGGAAGGATGTGAAATATGATTTTATTCCTTCTCTTTAATGTCCGGAGAAAAATATATGTATATTCTCGACACTTGCAGACGAATGACATGTCTTACACAGTGAATGTTTTCCGGAAAAAGTTAAAATTTTTTCCACAAATTGTATTGCAAGTTGTAATTATACTAGTAAATTTTACAAGAACATTCCATACAAACGCATCATTGATAACACGATTCACTTCTTCCATACATAAACTTGTCAATCTTTGGCACGATTCAATTTTTCTATGCAGAAACTTGGTAATATTTTGACCACTGTAGCTTTACTACCAAGAAACAAAATAAATCTCCCATCATCACAAAAACAGACATTTCATGTTTAAAAGAATTCATAACAGGAGACCAGAACATGCAATGATGCTCTCTCAATTTTTAAGAAAATGTCTTGAGAATGCAGTACTCATCATCTGTTGGTTTTTCACTGAAATATACTAAGTGAAAGAAAAACGAAAAAGTCTCGAATGAGGAAGAGTTGTTATGAACGCGCTCGTGGGTCAAGAAATTGACAGCAGAGTTCACGCACATTCCACCTTCGGGAAGCCCCTTCATACATTAATTTCTTCTATGAAGGCCATTCTTCGACCTCCATGGTCTTCTTGCCCGGTGATTAAGTGTTAATGTACTGTGCGAAGCAGGTGAGCTTTTATCTTCCTCATAGGTGAGCCAGTAAATTATCGTTGTTTCCTGTATATTGACACACAACTTACGCATAAGTTAAGATAACAGAAACATTAAAAAAATCATCTTCGAGGCTAAAAACTGATGCGTGTTTTAAATTGCTTTCAAGATGCAATGCGGAATTAGTGAATTTTTGCTACTACGGTTCTTAAATTATATATGCTGAATAAATGTTCAAAAATATAGTAGTCCTTTATGTGAATCTTTAATGGGACAGCACATGTGCAAAATGGGTACGTTTATGGTAAATTAACTATAATGTACTTGATATGAACTGTGAAAACTGACTCATAGAAAGCGTAATACGGTATCATGTTCAAAGCAAAGATTACAACAGATTCTTCAGATTACGTCTTTTGAAATGAAGAATATAGTAAACCTAACTCTAAACTCGTTATTTGCCACTCTACTGCGTCCAATTCCAAACATATGATGTTAATTGGGCATTCCATTTCTGGCATTCCATGACAACATGCATAAAATAACATGTTCTACCATGCGTATTATGTAATTTGTAGAAGAGTAAATGACGTCTGATCACATTTTAAAGTTTTTCATTAAAACAGGATTGTCGATGAATTTTGTAAATGTTTGTGAAAAATTTATTTGGCTCAATAAAGTTTAAATAAAATTGTTTAAACCTAACTGGGGTACTCATCACATCACGTATATAATAGTTCAACAACTACCACTGTGCCCTCTCTTCATCTACAACATTTCCAATAATACGCTTTTTCCATTGTCAGCATGAAGCGATCGCAACCAGTGCAAAAAGAAAACTTTTTAATCCCCAACATCTTGGGACTCCAGAGAGCCGACAAAGAGGAAAATTGGTCTGACCGCCCCAGCAGGCGAGAGGCCAGAAGAGATACTCCTTGGACTCTAATTTAGAACAATTTTCATAAAATGATACGTTGGAAACCCAGCAATTAGGCGAGAAGAGCTACCCCAGCAATAGATATTGAAGATACAGCGCCGACTGGGCTAAATATCTTCATTTACGTCGCCCGCGGCCATTTTCTTCGACCGAGATTTTACGTGATACGCAACATGTCGAATCTTTCGCCACCTTCTTCACGGCATTCCATAGTTGACCCTCTAATGGAAGGTTTCTCCATCGACGAAATATCATTAGTTAGTCACTAGTTTTTACAGCATGATCTACGAAAGTTTTGCCCATTCTGTTTAATTCTCAATAATCTGTGTCATGGCAAACAACAAAAATGAATGTCTATCAGCAAAATCTTCTTAAAACTTTCTCTCATTCTTACTAATAATTTTGTATGGAGATCATGTGGACTCAAATAGTGAAAATACGGTACTACTACTTTTAGTGAGTGACTTCATCAAATCTAATGAAAACCTTAATTAATTTCGGTAAAAGCTTTGATTTCCCACTCCAGCTGTGAAATCTTCACACTTACTACATCCTTATTCGGCGTGTATTTACTGAATTTACCAACCTGCCACATAAAGCTTGCAACTCCTGGTCACGATTCAATACTCAGAGGAACCCCTCACTAAAATGAAGTATCTTCACTGAAATGCAAAAAGAAACAAAACTCTTTGAGTATTTTCGCTTCGATTGAAAATGTTTTACGTAATGCTTGCTTAATATTACTTTGGATGGCCAATTCCCGTCGATTGAAAGCTACTTTTTGCTTTTCCAAGATACAATTTTTGTCAATACAAATCCAAATTACTTTAAAGAAATCAGTCATTTAATGCCAATGTAGTTCTCGAATGCTTTGGTCATGCTTCCCATTTTATACAAAGTTTATAAATAGGTGTGAGGCTTAATAGATGATCTTCCGGCGCGACGAAAAACTATCCCTACCTCCATTGCGTTCGTGTTCAAAGTGAAGATGACCTCTCATAGCTGACAAACGTGACGTAATGTTTTGATCAGTTACCATTCGTATGAGGGTGATATTGAAGTGAAAGAGACTCGAATTCACACATTCCAATATTTTGGTCTAGAATGTCTATAAAAACTGTTGTGTACTTTCCTGAGGCGATCACAAGTAATATCCTTTAAAACGATCACAGGTAATAACGATTCCAATTCTTATCCAGTTTTCTAGGAATCAAGAATTGTGAAATGAAACAATTATATGGCGAGTTATATGCAAGGTATCGTGTGTATTTTTTTTATAGAATTTTGAAAAATTACACCCTGTAAAACAATTACATGGAATATTTCAATTTTTTATCTTGTTATTAACATCTATTCTTTTTTCTCGCCTCCGCTTACGCAGTAGAGAGAAAGTTATGTAATGTTGCGTGGAAAAGCGGCGAATTTTCGGCAGAAGAACTCTTATTGCAGGGCCTGGTAACGAAATTGTGGATAAATTCAGGTGTTAAATTTAGAAAAAATCCTCTAACGTGATGTAGTCAGAACCCATGTTTTGTGGGTCCTTGATACCGAAAAATCGACTGACGGCAGAACTTCTATTCCTTCATCCGTCCGTTTGTCTGTGTCTGAACCGCGCTAGCGACTACACGATCGTTCAGCCGAGTTACTTGCAAATTCATATTCCTCAATCAATCTGGCTGATGACCTGACCCCTTGAATTTGAAACCGAAATTTTAATTTTGGAGAGTACTTTACATGAAGCTCCTGGGATCTTTTCAAAATTAAAAAAAGTTTTTGATTCAACTTTGTTAATACAGTAGATAGTGCGAAGTACGTTTAAGAAAGTGCAGAATGTCACATGTTCATTAAGAATTCTAATTTTTTGAAAATTTAAAAAGTTCAAAATGTTTTCGGTGTCTTCCTAGAAAAATAAATATTAAAGATAAAAATTCTTTCCCTTAATGAAATCTGTTCCTTAAAGATAGATTTTGAAATAAGATCGTGTACAATTTTTCAAAACTTTTTGCGTAATTATGCGTGAAATATAGGCAATTTTTAATTTTGCATAAACAATTTTTTTCTCACAAATGGCACAATTTTTTCTACAATTTGAAATGAGTTTTGCAAAAAATGATGGCTGTGATGTGTTAATTCAGAGAGAAATTGTGGTATAAATATAATTTTAAAACCATTACTAAGGATGAAAAAGTACGTGCTGGTATAGTACCACTAGTTTCTTAATTTAATAGTATTCACAGACACTTCCTGAAAGGTTTCAAAGCCACCCAGTGATCAGTATTGGTTTCTCTGGAAAGAAACGGTCTATTCAATGAATCATATTTTGAACAGTCCACATTCATCTCACAGCTCAGTAATTGGAATTTCAATATATATAAAGTGATAAAAATATAAACATATTGATGACAAATATCGGTTTACCCTGAAAACACGTATAAAAGAATTACGACATCAGCGTGCTGTTCGTGTTGGCAGGTGTTGATCACACAAATGCCAGAAAAAACTGGTGTTCTGTAGATAAGTACCAATATTTCTTCGACACTATCTCATTGAGGGTTAAAAGCGCTTATATGTCAGGATCATAATTATATGCAAATAGGTTTTATGATCTGAGAAGTCATATTACACCGTAATGACCAGGAATTCTCTCTGACAGATGGTCATTACGAAGTTTATGGGTAACGAGTTAGTTTTATTGACGGAAATTGAGTTTATGACTTACCTTAACTATCCTGATATTATTGTGCTGCTTCTTAACATAACCAAACCAGTTTTAAATTCCGTGGGCAAAAAAATGTTTCCTCTACCTGAAAAATAGACGTTTTGTAATATTACAGCCACAAAACTAAATACTATCCTTGTAGTTGTTTCGTTCTTTAGAACTAATTGTCTAGGTTTAGAAATCTACAATCTATAATTTTGGATGCTTAATATGCCTTAACCATGTATTTCTGGGTGCTTATTTCAAAGCTTCTTTTGTCGATCCTTCTGCACACGTCTTGCCAACACTCAATTTAATAAAGAAATAGAGCAATACACTGTAGAAAAAAGTGTCATTGAATCACCACAATTCATTTCCATGGGATGTATTTGAAAAAAAAAACGAGTGACTTGAAAGTCCTGCACTAAGAATAGCTTACAATCCAGCAGATTGGGCTCGATGCATGTAACACAGAGCAATGCAATCTAAAGAACATTTGGAACTCAAGAAGTAATCTGATCCGAATATAAGTCACTTTCTTATTAAATGTAATGACTTGGTACTCGGTCTGCCCTGCAGACTAATGAGTAATTTTTTCAGCGGGCACGAGTGCATGACTAGCACTCGTGAGCTAGTCATCTCGTTTCAAAGAGGTCATATATTTAATTATATCCTTGCCCATTCCTATACATGTGAATACTGATAAAACGTACCTTGTAGGCCCTTCCATTAGCAAAATATACGAATACAGAGAAGTTTAGTTTTTAGTAATAAACAAATCAGAAGAAACAAAGCAGGTTATGTGAATTGGAATGCCTATAAATAGCGGTAGTTTACAAAAAATTCAAAATTCTACAAAGCACTTGCGCCAATATAACAGTGCTTCTCATTGACAGTGTATTTGCTTTTTTAGGTTAATTACCCAGTTGCAGTTTCGAAGATGCTTTACTGCCATATCTGATATTTATTTTAGAGATAAATTCTTCTCAGATTTATTCTTTGTGGGAGGAATCTTGAATGTACAAGGGTCTTAGACGTGAGATTAACTATTCTCGTCTACTTGACGTAATTTAATTTCAATCCATCATACAATTTTTAAAGATCTTAAATAGCCAATAATAATGTTATAGGGATAAAATAATGTAATTATTGCAAATTGCGTAATGATATCCCTCACAGTCCAGTTGTGTGTCTTCTAATATTTGGAGGCACTAGTAATATCGACATGCGGAAGGCTTCGAGGCGTTGTCGACGACCACCAGCAGCTTGCATCCGGCGCGCGTCATTATGTGGCGTGTCCCCTAACGACCGCACGCGGTGCGCGCACGTTGCCATCGCCATTTGCTTCCGCCCCCGCCTCCGGCCCCACCTCTGTCCCCGCCTCCGTCCCCGCCTCCGTCCCCGCCTCCGTCCCCGCCTCCGTCCCCGCCTCCGTCCCCGCCTCCGTCCCCGCCTCCGTCCCCGCCTCCGTCCCCGCCTCCGTCCCCGCCTCCGTCCCCGCCTCCGTCCCCGCCTCCGTCCCCGCCTCCGTCCCCGCCTCCGTCCCCGCCTCCGTCCCCGCCTCCGTCCCCGCCTCCGTCCCCGCCTCCGTCCCCGCCTCCGTCCCCGCCTCCGTCCCCGCCTCCGTCACCGCCTCCGTCACCGCCTCCGTCACCGTCTCCGTCACCGTCTCCGTCTCCGTTACCGTCTCCGTCTCCGTCTCCGTCACCATTTCCGTCACCGTCACCGTCTCCGTCACCATCTCCATCACCGTCTCCGTCACCGTCTCCATCTCCGTCTCCGTCACCGTCTCCGTGACCGTCTCCGTCACCATTTCCGTCTCCGTCACCGTCTCCGTCTCCGTCACCGTCTCCGTCACAGTCTCCGTCACAGTCTCCGTCACCGTCTCCATCACCGTCTCCATCACCGTCTCCATCACCGTCTCCATCACCGTCTCCGTCACCGCGGGAGCCTCCACCTTCCCGCGTCCACTACCCCCACCACAACATCAAGTCCCCGCCTCCGCCCCTTCACTACCGAGTCTTCTCCGTCAACGCCTGGTCGGTCTTCAGCGGCCGCTTCCCCGCCACCGACTCCGCCTTCGACTTCTTGTCCCCTCCCGCCACACCCTCACCCGCCATCCCTAATGCTTCCTCACCAATACACTGCTGCCACCTCTCCGTCGCCGCCTCCCCGCTACTGTATGTCGACTACGCCTCCCCGTTACGGATTGCCCGCCACCACCTCCCTGCCACCGCTTCCTCTCCACAAGTCTACCACTGGCTCCGTCAGCACCACCTCTACCGACTCGGATGCCACTTCTGCCGCTGCTACGTCCACCATTTATATTACTATCAGCGTCCTAGCCCTCACCAGTTCCGCAGTCCCCGGCACACCACCAATGACCCCAGCGTCGCTGCTGTCATCTCGCACTGTACCTCCGCCTTCTTTCTGCGCGTTTGGACACGCGAAGGAGAAAAAAAGCGAGCGCGCCGCGCTTGTTACCGGCGGCGCGGGGAAATAAATTACGGCAAAATGCGTGGACGCCGGCGCGTCCCCTGACGTAACGAGGCCTCAGGCGAGTCGACGCTTCCTACACGGATGCGCGCCGGGAAATGAAGCCCGCCGCCGACGCCGCGGGGCTTCGAACTCACGACCTTCCAAAAGAGCGACGCTCCCGAGGCGGACGTGCTCGAATGATGCGAGTTTCATGCGGGGAGATACTGGTCGGGACAAGAGCCGTGTACTCAAGAGCGCATTAAGATCGAGTGAAGCCGTGCCTGCGAACCCTACACATCAGGGGCATCGGAATTACCTTACCAAGCAGACTTGTTTTGTTGGGCAGAGGGGGAGGTAAGGCCAACATCACAAGCACCTCCAGTGTGTTGTAGTTTTCCTCTGGTGTGAATGGAGCATTTCCAAATTAAAAATGATTCTTTGTGGATTATTTGACTCTCGAAAGGTGTTTTCTTTTAGAGGGTCAATTTTGTTTTTCCTTGAATGTCTTGAAAATAACGAGATAATTTACTAAAATGAATGAATATTTTCCTGAACTAGGCAAGGCAGGGCGTGATGGGGGAGGGCACAGTGAGATTCTCCGTTTTTTTGTTGTTTTTTTGTTGTTGTTTTTTAATTTATTTCTTCCCGTTTGACTTTCGTCTTTCGGGGATTTTGACGGGTACAATGTTACATACAATGAATTTACTTGGCCAGGCAAATGCGGGTCTCGGTATAACCCTTCACTATTTTTAAAATTTCATATTTGTATAACTTGATTTAGGGGAGTTTGCATTTATTGTTTAGAAGTGGAGGGGTGTGTTTTGTGAGAAATTGTGGCGAATGATTTTTATGAATTAGAGAGGACGAAAGAGGTCTTTGGGAAATCTGGATCTAATGCATGAAGGATGATGAGCGTTTTGACCGAGATTGAATATTGGAGTGTTGATACATGCTGCGAGGAGAGAGTAATATTTTTTATAGGATTGTGAGATGAATTCTGAGAGGAGAGGTATTTGAAGCTCTCGGTATATTTGTGAGTTTGAAATGAACCAGGGGGCTTTCAAGGTTTGTCTTAGATATTTCTTTTGAACTTTCTGCAAAATTGATTGGTTGGTTAGTGCTGTGTTGCGCCATATTGGGCAAGCATATGTCATTGTGAGTCTTATTATCACTGTATAGATGAGCAGCCCAGTTTCTATATTAAGGGTGGAGTTTCTATTGATAAACGGGTAGAGTTTTAAAACCTTTGCTCGTGTTTTATGGGCTATTGATTGAATATTTCCAAGTTAACCGTTTGTCCAGTAAGACACATAGGTATTTGGCTGGCAAAGAATGAGATTCTCCGTGTGACGGGGCATAGAACGGAACAGATGAAGCCAAGGTTTGATAAATCTGTATATTTTCTTCGAATACACACAGTGCGAAATTCGTTTGGAAGATCCTCTCTCACTGAATAAATACTGTACAGAGAGAGACAGAAAGAGAGAGGGTTATGGAGGGACCTAGGGAGGAATTAAAAGAGAGGGGAGGTAGGGAGGAGGGAAAAAGTGGGAGGGAGAAAGGGTGTGAGAGAGGGAGGGAGAGAGAGGAATAGAGGAGGCGAGAGAGGAAGGGATAGAGGGGGAGAGAGAGGGAGGGATAGAGGGAGAGACAGAGTCAGAGAGACATACACACAGACAGATCTTCTAAATGTTTTCCTGACTGTTAATGCGAAGACGCGTGTTTACTTACCGGAGAGTCTTTGTTCTGCAGGACCCCGCCAACCTACTTATTGGGTTTGAGAGGTTTACGCATCTGATCGTGACTCGTTAGGAGCAAATCGCAGTCCTAGAGAGAGCAAAGGGATCAGAATGGCCCATGAACCTCTTTTCTTACTGCAGCAGGATATCATAAAAGAATAAAATCACTTTCATTATAAGTGAGATGATTTGCTCCTCTCAGACTGTTCCCCCGCTCTAATTACTTTCCCTGTAATTACTTAATGACGAATCGCACGTCAGTCTTGGGAACTCTCTTGTGACACCACTAAATTTAATCTTTGTGAAGAATGGTGCTCATGCAACTTTGATTGTTGATGAATGTTCAGCTTGAGCAGGAAGTGAAGAATACTCGCTCTCATCTCGAACTTCCTTGATTTTTGTATTATTAACAAACGAATATTATGCAGTACCAACCGACCCTAATATATCCTACACTGCGTTTTTCGGCTACAAAATAAAAAATTAATTTACTTTTTAAGTTCCTATGTCCAAGTCTGTGACTATTTGCCACCGTTCTGGGGCACATCTCGGATGCTATGCGGCAAGGAGTCTGATTGTTTTATAAAGACATGTTTTTTATAGGTATTACACTTCTACATTTTTAATTCTCTCAATCAATTGTTATTTATTTTGCCACAATCTTAATAGCAATCTTCTAAGAATTCCACGAATGAATTTTCTGATCAAGACAAACAACCAACAACGACATAACATGCCAGCAATGATAAGAACTATTTATTCATACTTAAAATTACAAAATTATCATTTCACATGTTTTTACACTACGTACAGTACTAGACTGAAAATGGTGAATTATATTGCTCCTTTTGACGATAACATTTCTGTACCACAATAGAATTCAATGTTCTAACAATCGACGAAACCTTTGCATTTTATTTCAAATGCGCATGTAAAAATTCTTACCCGGAAATGAGCAATCTATAACTGAAAACTTTGGATCAGAAATCAATAAAATGATTATGTTAGAGAAAAGGAATGCGGCGATAATTGCAACTCAACATAGCTCATCCTTTCCCATACCTTTCATTCAATATTTCTATTATTCATTTCTAAGAAATCCTTGATTGTCATTTGGCAGAGAATACGCCATTCTTTAGGATGTAAAAGGAGTTATTAGTTAATTGTCCAAGGACTAAACACGCAGTCCTACAACGGGAATGTGACAATGTAGTTAGAATCTTCGCTATTTTCTTAGTTATCAATCAATCAATCGCAGTCGATGTGATTCGATGTCAACGGTTTTTCTAACATTGTCTTTGGTAGCCTGATCATTTATCAAATTGACAATTTAAGCGATTAGTAATTAATGGTTAGAGCTTATACTGACGTAATTCTTAAGTACAAAAAAAGATTCTTTGAATCCTTTTTTGGTGACGCCGTTTGTCTTTGTGAACACTCAGGCAAGGAACTTCGCATATATCTTTGTTATCCACTAAAATCATTGTCCTAATACGAACAAGTTATTGATAGCCTGGAATCATCTAATAACTTATATGTTTTAGAAACACATGAAACAAAATTGAATATTTAAACATTCATATTCTTTACCTTATACTTTTTTACCAGCGAAATGTGAAGCCCAAAGAAAAACATTTTGGCAACATATCTTTCACATGATTCGCTTTATTAAATTATGTATTAATATCCACAAATTACAGAATGGATGTACATATTGATGATATACATTTTACACCGTGCTTAGAAAATTATATTTGAGAAATTTAATAAAATAATACCTATATTTTAATTTTTCGTAACATATTTCCAAAGAACGTCAAGGTTCCTTAGGTTTGTTTCCCAACAGGAGCTGAAACAGTGATTTGAGTAATTCAGGATGACTTTAAGAAAAATAATTAATTTAGTTAGTTAATGCCTTATTTTACGTGGCGAGACTCGGGCCATCAGGCCCGCTCTCCCGTCTAACCACGCAAATTTCGTTACGCTCCTTTCACCACCTAGCGGAGAAAGGAGGTATTATCTTGAGCGACGAAACAGGCGGATCTCAATTTTGCTCAGAGGCTTCTTTTAGGCTTGAGGATCTTGTACATGCAGTAAATCTACTAACATGGGACAGCCGGCTTTACTTCCCCTCCGAAGGAAGGCGTACGAAGGATGTTTTCGCCTTAAAAATCCACGGTTTCGATCGGGTTTGAAGCCGCAAACTCGGGTACAACAGTCCGGTACGCTGACCGTTAAAACACCGAATCCATAAGTCAGAGTCATCATTTAGTCAGAGAAATCTACCCAGTAATTCTTTTAAATCAGAGAAACCTTCCTAATACACTTAACAGCTGAGGCCGTCTAAACGCAACTCCAAATTACATAATTTTTTCCAGGAGTTTGTGCTTAACGACCGGTCACGACGCCCGGAAATTGGATGTGGAGCATCTGCGCTTTCAATGCCCATCATTACGGCAGATCCGCCCACGAACCAGTCAGCGAGTGGGCGGGCGAGCAAGTGCCGTGCGGCTGCGGAGGTGGAGGTGGAGGCGGAGACTGCAGGTGAAGAAAAGGCAACGGTGCAAGCTCTGGATCTTGGAAAAAGGAGAGAGAGACAGATAGACAGGGAGGGAGGGTAAGAGAGAGTGAGCGAGATTGACACACACAGCGAGAGAAATTGAGACAGAGTGAGAGTTGAGACAGTGAGAGAGAGAGAGAGTGAGAGACACAGAGAGGCGTAGAGAGAGACAGAGAGAGTGAGAGAGAAATAGAGAGTGAGCGAGGGAGAGAGAGAAGGAGTGATAGAGAGAGAAAGAGAGAGAGACGGAAGACGATAGGAGTAGTAAAGATATTGGGTTATTTAAGTTTTATGACAATTGACAATGTTTTCGCAATCTTCCTACAACTAAAATATTGAAGATAAAGATTTTATACTTAATGACATATGTTCCTTAAAGATAGATTTTGAAATAAGGTCAGGTACAATTTTTCGAAAATTTGAGTACTTTTCGAGTAATTTTGTGAGAAAGTACTTGCTGTTTTAGCATCACTAGTTTCATTAGAAATATGTAAATATTCTCCTTTTAAGCGCCCACACCTATCTCCGATAAAATCATCTTGGGACGCTGTGAAAGACAAGGCCATACACTGCCACATACTGCAGGGTTCCGTTGCCGCAATCAGGCATTGGAACAAACAGACAACTTTTATCTAAGGTGGCAGGAACAGTTAACCACGGCGAAATTTAATTGTAAGATATTAGCAGACTGCTGACTTTGATAATTAAGATGATGATTGAGAAGGTCGGCTACAGAAATTTTGTGAAGGAACAATAATCTCCTCAGTGACAATAGTGTGAGAGAGAGAACACCAAACATTAAATAAAGTTTAAAGATATTTTGTTGTTTTTGAAAGAGGTAATTGTCGTTCTTAAAAAATTACAACCACTGAGTCATGTGTTGAACAGTGAAAATTCATCTCAATAACTCGTACAAACAAACTTTGAGAATTTAGAAACCTGGGCAGATTAGATGTAAAAGATAGCGCCTATGCAGGACAGATATAACCTAATGGCTAAAATAAACTTTACACAACCCTCCAAGGCTTTTTTTGAAAAACATAGTAAAATCCGTAAATGGACATATTTGGCTGTGTATGTAAAGGCTAGTACATTGTTTACATAGTACTTCGTAGTTCAAGGTAATTTAAAATATTTACAGCAATTAGCATAGTTAGATCTGTGGTAGCAATTAATACATCGACGTAGATCGGTGTGATGTACGTAACTCATAACCTTGATTAAACAGCCTTCTCTATTAATGTCCAATTTCCGCCGAAACTATTAGTGACAGCTTAAGACAGATGTTACAGGTTATTTCTTCCTTTTGTAATTGCAACTCGCCATGCAATTCGTGTCATAAAAGCTAGATGTGCTCATTGAAGGCTAGATGTGTTATTTCATCCTCTCGCTATCGTCGTCTCTTGCACTGACCGGGGATGCCAGACCAGATTGGTTATCTGAATGTCTCTATTTTAGTTTCTGCACATGCGCGCTATTGCTGGAAATTCGAAAAAATCCGCTCTACTGGAACTAGAAATCAGATGTTCCAGATATTAACACGAAAGTAAGATTAAGTGCTTTACATTCGCGACATAAACGGCTAGTTATCAAAGCCGGAGACCAGTGGTTTGAGTCCAGCAAAGGGTTAAGTATTTTTATCGCTCCAGGTCATACAGCAAGAGCCACTTATAGAACTAGGCCGTTCAGGGGAGTCCAGGGCCCCCTCGAAAATTTTGAAAGGGGCGCTGTAGCCGGACGTATTAAATCGTATTGTTACCTTAAAAATGCTCGATTCTTTTTACCTACCAAATGGGAAATGTTGTACATCCTTTGAGGACAAGGGTCTCTAAGTCTCCTGGAACAGTGTAAAAGGTTTAACATAAAGTCAATTGCATTTATTAATTATATCACTTAAGTTATATTATCATTTTTTCTCAACTTATTTCATTCACTTACTAATAACATTTGTATTTTCTTAAAAAAAGGGCATGATGGAAAATGGGGGTTTAGAAAAGTAGTTGAATCCCCTCTTGTTTCAGACTGCGCATGAGGTTGTACTGAGGCATGACACTGTAGGTTAATTTAAGTAACAAAATGAAGACAACCGTAAATTATAAGGCAAAATAATAATTGCATTACTTGTTGCAAAACAGATTTTTGCTAGTGCACATTTTTTCATGAGCTTCAAGAGCTGTCACTGTTCAGCGGTGCTAGAGAGGAAGGTATGAGTAGCCGGTTCGGTGGTAGGGGAGCCGGCAATGCAACGGAGAAGCCAAGAGATGTGCACGGAAGGACTGAGCGATGGGGGAGGAGGAGGCGAGCAGGAAGCCGGGCGCCCGCCGCGGCGCGCCGGCCAAGACGATCTGTTGGGCGGAGGCGCCCGCGGCCGCGTTCACGTCCATCAGAGCCAGGGCGTTGCACAACGGCAGCCCGCCACCCACTGCCCACTGTCCGCCGCCCACTGTCCGCCGCCCGCCGCCCGCTACCCGCCGCTCACTGTCCGCCACCCACCGCCCACTCTCCGCCACCCATCGCCCACTGTCCACCACCCACCGCCCACTGTCCGCCACCGACCGACCACTGTCCGCCACTCACCGCCCTCTGTCCGACGCCATCGCCGCCCTCTGTCCGACGCCATCGCCGCCCACCACCCACTGCCCGCCGCCACCCGCTGCCCGCCGCCAACCGCTACCCGCCGCCCACTGTCCGCCACCCGCCGTCCACCGCACCATCCTCACTGTCCGCCGCCCACTGCACCATTCTCACTGCCCGCCGCCCAATGTCCGCCGCCACCGCCGCTCGCCACCCACTGCCCGCCGCCCACTATCCGCCATCCGCCGCGCACTGCACCATCCTCACTGCCCGCCGCCCACTGAGCGCCGCCATCGCTGCGCGCCGGCCACTGCCCGCCACCCACTGCACCATCCTTACTGCTCGCTGCCACCCGCCGCCCACTGCACCATTCTCACTGCCCGCCGCCTACTGCACCATCCTCACTGCCCGCCGCCCACTGAGCGCCGCCATCGCTGCGCGCCGGCCACTGGCCGCCACCCACTGCACCATCCTTACAGCTCGCTGCCACCCGCCGCCCACTGCACCATTCTCACTGCCCGCCGCCCACTGCACCATCCTCACTGCCCGCCGCCCACTGCACCATCCTTACTGCTCGCTGCCACCCGCCGCCCACTGCACCATTCTCACTGTTCGCCGCTCACTATCCGTCGCCCACAGCCGACCCCACCACCCCCACTCCCACTGCCCGCCGCCCGCCCCTCGCTGCCCACTGCCCGCATCGCCCCGCCTCCGCCAGCGCCGCCGCCGCCGCGCGCCGGGGCCTGCGGTCAGCGGTGGCCGCGAGGTCGCGAGCTCATCCATCCGCACGTCACGAGCCCGCGCCGCACCGCGCTCTGCTCGACCTTTCGGCGGAAGAGAAAGGCCCAGCCCGACCCAGCCCTAATGAGGAGCATCTTGGATGGAGATGCTCAATAGCTCTACACCTTCGGACAGTTGCATCACATTCTAAAACGTGTTGGTAGTGGTGTGAACTGGAGACGATTTTGCCTTCGTTTTATTGGGTAGCGATTCGGAAAAGCTAAGAGAAAATTTCGAGGAGGTTCTGAAATGGTAAGACAATGACAAAGACGAGGAAGAAAGAGGTAGGGGGTAGGAAGGAAAACAGGAAGTGAGAAAGAGTGGGAATATAAATTAGAGGGAGGGGAGTGGATGGATTATGAAAGGGAGGAGGAAGATAACAGGCAGAATAGAAGAGGGAGAGGGGATTGATTAGATTGATTGGTGATTCCAGATGGGTCAACTGCTAAGGTTATTAATCCTCTAAGTGTATTGCATGTTTTATCAAGGGATTTGGCGGTAATCTTCCCCAATTGAAAGGTAAGATCCGGCGCCAATCTACCCGTCGGCTTGCAGGGTATTCCTCAATCAGGCATCTCCTGCCAACGGGACACCGCCCCAACCGAGACAAGCTCTAAGTTTCCGATTGCTCTGTCGCATGTATGGTAATACAGTACACGTATAACATAAGTACGGTGTGCGTAAAAATAGAACAAAGAAGAGGAAGGAAAGTTCGCACGCCATCCGTTATTAGGGTACTGTTCCGGCATTCGCCTTGTACTGATCGGAGAAACCATGGATAACTACCAAACAGAGCAGCGGATCGCTAGAATTATCCTCCAGACCACGTATGAACGCAATCTAGCTAGGTAGCTAATGACGAAAATCCTGCCACCGTTTGGACTCGAACCCTGAGCCACATAAGCTGGTAGTGGGATGGGAAAAGCCGAGAGAAGAGGAAGGAGAGAGTAAGGGGGATACAGGGAGGGGATGTGTGTGTGTGTGTGTGTGTGTGTGTGTGTGAGAGAGAGAGAGAGAGAGAGAGAGAGAGAGAGAGAGAGAGAGAGAGAGAGAGAGAGAGGGAGAGAAACGACGAAAAACGCAGGGAATAAGAGAGGAATGTTGAGAGGGGAAAGATGAAGGGAAAGGCGATGGAAGAGAGAGGCAGGGGGTATAGACTCGGGCGACAGTCTTGAAATGAGCCAGATAAATAAGAGCATTATCCCTCATGTTTACCGCCAACAAATTAATATTAACAGGTTATCTTCATTCGCAATAAGAATGTTCAAAGGCTAGTGCATAAGTGATGTATTCATCTAAAAATTGAGGAAAATAGACCACCGCCGCAGATCCTAAACCACGATCTAATATAGAAGAGAAACGTCGAAAAACCAAAAATTATATGGTATTCAACAAACCCTGAAGATGGAGCAGGTTAATGCTTTCATATCATCCGTATGGCCGAAGAATATCAACCTTCTGTAGTATTGATGGAATTTTTTTTAATTTGTTTTTTTTCTACTTATAAAATTTTGTTCGCAATAAAAACTATTTGTGTTGTCCATGACCAAATTTCATGAAAGCCCTTTGTGACTTTAGATGCTATACCGTTCTCAATTGACAAAAATGATAGAAAAGAAATATTTTCTACTTTAAATTGGTTCATTTATAGTATTTTGCAAGACTTGTTTCTTCACATTTGAAACAAAACTCATCTAAAAATAACTGCTTAATATTTTTCTATAATTTGGTGAACTTAATTGCAAATGTCTGACTTAAAATTTTTGCTCATTTTGTCCAATGGTAAAATTTTGAATAGAACCTTCAATATATATCCACTTTCTTCAGTGCCTTCTTTCATGAAAAATATTAATTTTCAAGCATAGAATTTATGAACGTTATTCGTTCTAATGAAGAAACGTTCTTGGGTATTTTTCAAACATTCATTTCCATAATCTCTCCATCTTGGCTTACTACTGGAACAGGAAGAAGCTCAATTCTAGAAAGTCAAGAGTGATCCCCGAGATACAGGAAAGGGAACTGCACACCTGCATTATGCGACAAGGAAATACCCAAATAAAAACTTCACCTTTCACACGGGAATCATTTTAAATTTTTGAGCAAATACCGTGCGGCGTGAAGAGGAACCTTAACACTACTCAATTCAAGCCAGGTCAGAGTTGAACACTTTCACTTCTATTTCTTTTGCCAGGCGGACAAAAGATGACAAATCGGTTAAAATTTCTCCAACAAAATTTACACACTTGATGTTAGTTCCTTCCGAGTCTCCAGTGTGCAGAAGTCAATATTTCATTTTTAAAGATTTGAAATTTTTGAATTTCTAACACGATTCGAGGAAACTAATCGTGAACACCGCACAAAATCATTATGACCCGATATTTTCGTTTATTCTTCTTCTCTCAAATTCATCTCAATTGTTGCCATAACCTTTCCTGTTAACTTCAGTTTAATTAAATTTCTGGAACCCAAACCTAAGATTATTATCAGAATTTATATAATATTGTAGTTGATTATTCAATGATGCAGACTACTACTTTCCACGTCGATTATTTTTCTTCAATAAACTTAATACTGATTATATCCTTTAATAAATGTACCGCACAGCAATCAAATGAACTTGAACAACCAAGTTAATGTCGTTTCAATTTTTTATCAATGTTATGAGTGGTAGAGGGAGGGAGAGAGAAGAGGAGAGAGAGAGAGAGAGAGAGAGAGAGAGAGAGAGAGAGAGAGAGAGAGAGAGAGAGAGAGAGAGAGATTGTTTACGGTTCCAACCACTTTGAGCGGTTGTTAATTTGGAGAGAATTAATTAATATAATATATTAGTAATTATCCAGTATAAACGAACTTAACTAGTGAAAATTTTACTTATTTATTGAGTTATTTGTATCTGTAAAAATGTACAATGACGAAAAACGCACATTTCGATGCATGCAACCGGTACTGTGAATATTGAACGAAATAGAAACAGTATCACGTTACATACTCAAAAATATTTTGGTTAAAAAATCGAGTTCTGATCTGGAAATAATTTTGCTATTCGAGAAAACATAACAATGTTATGTAATGATGGGTAATTATATTGTATACTTTATATTCTTTCATTAAAATCTATCATTACATTGAGTTCGTTTAGGATATTTTCCATGACTAATTAAAACTAACAGTTGAACCTAATTACCATTTCTGCCTTTTCCCGTTCTTCTGGAAGTGTTAATGTCACATCTAATTCTCTCCCGTTGGACATTTATGTGAGCTGCTTTGTCGCAGAGACACGGGCCGATACTAAAAGAACTAAAATTCTACTATGAACTTCAAAGATGAGTACTTCAAGAGTAACAACAGGTAAAACAAGATGGAATAGAATATATAATCAAGATATAAGGCGGGAGTACGGCGTGACGGACATAGTTCAATTCATAAAAACAAGAAGAAAAGGTTGGGAAGAACACGTTTGCAGGGCAGATTATAGTAAGATGATCAAAATAGCAAGAGATATAAGACCTTTAGGTAAGTGAGATCCAGGAAGACCAAAGAAAGAGGGATCCAAAGCTGGGCATCGACATATCTCGTCTTATCATGAAGGTGATGTGTGAAGAATAACTGGTTCCACCAACGAAGAAGAAGAAGAAGAAGAAGAAGAAGAAGAAGAAGAAGCATTGTCATTGCCCAGTTCTCGGTAAAAATATACCGGAAAGGACCTACGTAAATCACAAAATGTCCTCCATTGATATCGGTCAATATTTACTCCAACAACTACTAGAACATGAGACACGTAAGATCGAAGTCAAGTTAAAATTCAATTTATTTAAGAAATGTTACGAAGCTGTGGATCCATTATCTTTCAATCAGCTTAATATCCAATTCAGTCTCAAGAGGGGACAGTGATGTATTAACACGATTTTGTAAACCACGGCAAGAGACGTGCGTTTAATCACCGACCCGCGGGTCGTGTCGGCACTGCGGTTATAATATACACAGAATGAAAATATGTACTAGAACGATGAACAATGATTAGATAACCTGAGTATTCAGCTTGCAATCTTTGCTGCGATTGGTCAAAAACCTGTGCTACGATGAAGTTGGATTATCACTAATATATCTATATAAAAAAAGCTACAACAGTCTTATAAGCAATTATACAGGTAGAATAGAGAGAAAAAGATAATATAACCAAAAACTAATTAGACGTAAATTAGTTCACCAGAATGTCGCTCTATGGCTTCCTCATTAAGGCGAAAAGTGATAATTCACAAACTTTGTATTTCAATATTATATACACAATAAAGGAAGTAGAAGCCGCATTTTCATTACCCTGATGTATTACGACACATCTGTTTTCATTCACTTCTGTTCTAGACAATGATTGTGCTTTATGAAACTTGCAAAATGTTAACACTGCAGATTCTTTGCAGAGAGTTCTTTTAGTTCAAGAGATGCGACTTGCAATTTTCTTGTCATATTTACACCGTCACTTCCTGGAGCTCTGAGTTTCCAGGAGAGGAATCAGGGAATCAGAGAATCGACGAACGAACGAATCAAAATGCTCGATCGCTCCCATCCCAACGCACAACACAACCGAGCATCGGAATTAATTGTACGTTGCAGCAATTGATTGTATCTCGCCGAGCAGCTCACAACCACCAATAAATCTGTAGCTTGTTAATTACGTCTGTACGCAGCGGACGCTTCGACTGGGCCGCCGAGTCAAACATTTGTAAATCTTGACTGTGTAGGAGGGACTCACGATCATCTTTATTTTTTTCGCACCACAAGGTTCTCTATTGTTCAAGCGAACGATTTGCTATTATGCCATGTGCGTGTTTACTTGGATGGCAAGGAGGAAAGTGCTTGTCTGCGTAGTGCCCAGCACACTTTAGTGATGGCAAAGGGAGGTATTTGCGATGTATTGCGATGCTATCTGCGGCGGAGTCACGTATGCTATTTAATGCGAATTGTGGTGCCTCATGCTGGGAAGCAGTATGTCGGCTTCGAGTGTTCGTTTGCTTCAGACGTGCTGTTTATAGCTGCAACCGTAGGGATATTTTTTTTCGTGTAGGACTGATTTAATGTATATAGTGACTCTTTTTGTTGGTGTGGTCTTGGTGGAATGCTAGCGTATAGTGAGATTTACGTAGTATTCTTTAAATGAGAGAATGTATATTCTCAGTAATGAGTCCGGTAAGATTGTAACTATACATGTACTGACATATTGAGCATATTTTAGTCATTCACTTAAGAATTTCCATACTTGAATCACACACCACGAGCTTTCATAATGTTCCCCAACAACATCTGGCAGCTTCCGACAAAAACGGCGAAAAGGAACATGCATTTTCGTAATATGTTTGTGTTAAACGAATGAGTTTTATATTAAAATCATTACAATCCCGACTGAAAAATGTTGTAAAATTTTAATTTTGGAAAATCTCTCTTATAGTCACTTGAGAAAAGTAGCCACACGCCACAGTGTGTTTATTCATAACAAAAACGACATGCTTCATGAAGAATATTGTTCAAAACATTTACACCATTGAATTTTGTTTGCCTATTATGAATGCAAGAAGAAGGTACATTCATATTTCACTGTGTAATGAGTTTGCCAACGGACGTTTTCAAACGTACGGTTTCGCTTAGGATCCTGTTTGTCTGTGTTAAGAAGTCGGTTTAAAAGATCCACAACCCGACTCCACGCATGCCTGCATAGAGATGAGAGTGTTCGTCCATCAAACTAACAGAAGATTCACACTAACTGGGCACACCCACGGTAGTTAGTTCATTGCCCGTAAGGCTGGATCCGTACATCAACTGTACCATACATCCACTTTTACCTTAAGCGATTCTGTTGACTATTTCCAGGAAATGAAAGCAAGCGCAGAAATAAGTTATGATTAAGATCAGTTACTCTTATTTCTTTATATTTCATGTTATATTATTTACTTTTCAATATCACACATTTCTAGTAGCTTTTACAATTTTCATTATTTACTTTTCAATATCACATTGTTCTAGCAGCCTTTACAATTTTCATCAAGAACTAGTTTGGGCGCTTCTTTTATACGTCGCATTTGAATATAAAACTACGGAGGTATAAAACATCAGAAGCTTTCCTATGTTATTTAAACGTCAGTGAAAAAAGGAACTAATAATTTTAGTAAAGGTGTGAATTCTTTCGGACACACTGTGATTCTTTGGTAATGTTACAGAAGGCGAGGAGCATTATGTAATCAATACATAACAAATTAAAACAACTTTAATCATCAGATAATTTCTACCTAATTTCCTTGTGATATGTCCCGTCCAAATTATCGTATTTTATGTATAAATTAACTTCTGGCTGAAGTCGAAATGACAAGCATTTAAAAATTTGACTTGAAGTAGATCTAGTAATAATTGAAATCATCGTTCGTTGGAACGTTTGCTTTCAAGTTAAGGCTTATTCTTATTTTATTAATCGCTTTCTGTTCTTGCACGCACCAAGAGTTTGGAGCACCAGGGTAGCTCAAGTAGGCGCCCACTTGGCGTGTACCGGGCAAGCGCTTACCTGCAGGTAACACGAGTGGCGCGCTGTTGTCGAGTCCCCCGACAGCAGGCGAGGGATGGCTCTGCTCGTATTTGCTGACAGAGGGGAAAGGAGCGGTAAAGAAGTCTAGCCCTTAGCTGACGATGTGGGAATTCAGTCTCACCGGTACTGACGTGGAGTCCCATGGACTCTTGAAATTTAGTTTCAAATATTACAATATTAAACTGTATTTCAAATGAAGAGCATTAAAACTAAATCTTTAGTAATAAATAATGACTAAAGAAAATATTAATCACGATATATTTGTTAATAAATTATCTAATGAGGGAACATTATGTGATTAGGACTGGTTGAGTAAAACTAAGCATACCTTTAATTTAACGAATTTATCTTTATCGTCTAAATTTATTGAACATTAAAAATATATTAATGAAAACTGGTATAACTCTAGAACCAAAAATTAAGTAGAAAAATATTAGTACCAAAAACACTAAAATTTCGACATTCGTTTCTGTAGGATTGTTTTCTGCACAAATCTTGCAGTTATTTTGCCTTTTCCATTATAGTATTTTGCAGTATGTTATTTGTTCTTCGAGTTCATCATTCTCAAGAAATTCTTCTTTCCCCAGATTCTACTGTCCGCTTGATGAATCACAGTCACACTCAATTTCTATGATTCTAATATTATTTCTCACATTACTGTCCTTTTGCGCAACCCATTGCGCAATATTTTCTTCAAAATTACCGTCATTAACCCTAGAAAATATTCACACATACTCTTAACTCTAGTAATGTTTTTCTATACATTGCACTTTCTTTAGAGGCGCCAGTTACAGAACAAACAGAACTAAATGGCAAAGTGAGACACGCACTCATTGAGTGTTACACTGCTACTGACGTGGAGTCCCTAGATATCCTGCGCGCCAAAAAAGGCTAATAATTTTCCTAAAATGCATTCCAGAAGAGTAAGCTTGTGAACGATTTCTTAAAAATGTATACGGGAAAGGTACAAGAAGAATCGAGGTTTTAAGTAAATCGTAAATGTAGGTTTCAGAAATTTCGCGAAGTCGGAGGAGCCCCAGGGACTGTCGGTTGCTGAGGGCTAGTGAATGGAGAATGGCACGCGAGTTCTTTTTTTTAACACATTTATTAATTTTAGATGGATTACATCGTTCACTACAATCACTTTACAGATGCATTCCTGCCACCATAAACAAGCAAATGTACGATAACGATGCGAGTAGAAACATCTGAGGATTTCTGAATAAGATATCTAAGTTTAAAATTAGATGATGAAAATCTATTTAGGGGTATTGTTGTGGTGACGCCTTCCGTTCTTTACACTTCTCTTCCCGAAGTATTAAAGGCCTCAGTAGATAAAGTAACAAACCATATATCACACAGTCAAGGCCGTTGTTTTCGATTCTACCAATCTTCTCTATCTGCGGTATCACCACTACCGTCATCATCGCTATTTCCTCTGCTGTAGATGTAGCCACATGCTCCGCACAGCATCGCTATTATTACAAGTATCACCCTCACCCCCACCGCTACCACCTCCTCTCCACCAAAGAGTTTTTTAATCATTCATAAAGATTATATGATCTATGAAATTTAACCTCAGCTAATCTGCTGCCTTTCTGAGGTTTTTATTTAATTTTTCTTCTAATAAATTATCTTTGATATACACTAACTATAATATATTCATTTTGCAGTCAGATTCAACTCCATGGACATTCACACTTCTAGCGTACGAGAAAAATTTAATTGTTGACACAATAAGTTAAAGAAATTATCATAAGCCAATGAAAAGCATTTTCATTTATAATATTTTAAAGTTTTCTATTCGTGGAACTTTTTAGAGGGATTTTGTGTTCTTTTCTTTGGCCCAGACACTTAATGTATCTTTTCATTCCTCAGCTTTTCTCAGGAAGCAGTTTTGACCACAACTATTTCTTTTAAACATTCTGAATACACACAGAAAGACCTTGATGTAACTTTGTTGCGCAAATGATAATGGAAATAACATATTTCTTCAATTTCTTTTCTTTAATGCGTTTTGACCTTAAATGGTATTTCACTCAAAATTCACTTATCCGTCCTCCTGAGAAAAGACAAATCAAGCCCATGATGACCTCCGGTAATCTTCCATTAGAGTGTTGGGCATTAACAACAAAGCATTTGATATGAGATTAAAATATGATTGCTTGTCTCTTGTTTCAGCAATAAATGGTGAGTGGTAAATGCCCGTTTAGGGAAGAACAAGGCCATGAGAACGAAGGGGGACACTTGAGGAATCCGGAGATGAAAGAGACTAAGAGAGAACACGGCCTTCTTCCACAGTAAGCCTCAATTTCGAAATCACAAGCTGCAATTTGTTCATTTGAGTAAAAGCTTCATTTTTCCTTGTGTACATTCTCAAGCTCTTGCACTTCGACGAACCATGACAGTGGTTCTTGAATTACTCATCTTTGTGAATCACTTGACTTCCTGAAAGGTTAAACGGTCTACAATTTATTACAAATAATCGCTTTGTTATTTATTACACTGAAATCAAACTTTATATAAAATGCATTAGATAAGTAAATAATCCTTACAATGAAAAAATTCAAGAAAATAATAATATTGAAGGATTAACTTGTTATTTGCGGACACACTCACAAGAATCTAAATGTTTAACCCACAAACCTTTTCATTCACAGGGTCAAGTGTTTTACGCCAACTTGTCGAGAATTTGAAATACAGCAATATTCATTGTGACCGAACAAAATATACTACAATAAACGAAACAAGATACAGACATAAATATAAAACAACAATTTACATATATTTTTTTAGTTTAAGATGATGTCCTCTTCTTTGGATATACAAACATTTCATACTTTATTCCCTTGATCTACAAGTCAATTTCATTTATTGTATTTCCATTAACTTTAGAACATTTTCTTTATTTTATTTTGAATATTTTAAAGAAGTTTTTAAAATCTTAGAATAAAGGCATCGTCGATTCCAAGATACATGTGTAATTTAATTTGAGAGTAATCAGAAGATATTTAACTGATTTTTTTGTAAAACTATTTTGACCTTCATTTCTTACCTCAACTTCTTTCTCTAAAGAAATATTCTCCCTAAATAGTGAAGTCTTAAATAATTTTAATTGTTTCATTGTATTGCTACGATTATAATTGTAAAGGTTTAAGCAATTAATGTAATTGAAAGATGAAGTGATGTTTGCATTGACAGTTAGGCAGTGGAGAACCAGGACTTGTGAAGCAGTGAGATGAACGGCATCTATTAAAAAACGGACTCACCGTCTTATCTGGATCAATATAGCAAAAGAAACGGATATTCGAACAATCTTTGGCCTAGCACACAGTTGACTGTGATGTGTTATTTATCTTTATTTACGGAAATTTGTTCTTAATTCCATACACAATTATGTTTACTTGATGGTTCTAATAGGTTTTCATAGAGCAAGTACGATCAACGACGACTATTACCCTCGCACGTTTCCTTGAGCCCTCGCTTTGCTAGTTGCCAGAGCTATGGGGTGTTTGATTATTTTGACAAAAGAATTTTACATTGAATTTCTAGTTCGTTTTTCAGTACAAAGTAGTTTCTATTTCACGGGAGCGAACATTTCTGGTTATCTGATTTTGTCTACAACGCTTGATAGTATCATTTATTCTTAATTTAACTAATGTTGGCAAAACATAGGGGGTAGGTATTCCAGTGCTCAAGAAAACGTGGGCGTGTAATACATGACTTAACGATCAACTGAATGATTGATTCATAACAAGAATTATTTGTTTCTAAAAATCATTGGAACTCTGGAGTTTCCGGAACACATTTCTACGAGTATCCTTGAAGATTAACAAGAACATTCACAAAAAAATACTGTGCAGCGCCTCTCGGAAACCCAGAAAATCCCTGAGTACGTGAAAACCCAGAGCTGTCCGTGCGCACTGCACCGATGGAAAGTTCACGTGCACTTGCGCTTCGCCCACGTCGCCTCAAGAAGGGAGAGAGTTTAATGATATATTGTTTGTTTTCGCTTTGTTCGTGCGCAGATGAACTCAGCGCTATCCCGGGAAAAAAAGGCACTAACGATCGCGCAGGACCCCAAAGCCGCCCTGTGGGAAGAACACCGATTCTCGCCGAAGAAATACACTTAGGAGTTATATTTGTCCATCTACTTAAAAGATAAAGTTTGAAGAACGAAAAATATAATAACCTTTGGGAGCTAGTCTCAGCTGACATTTTTATATCACTTGTTATTTCAATTATAGCTCTGTAAGATAAGAAGCCATCGATATTGAAGGCCAAACAATATTTTTTTAAATAATCAAGGCTTTTTTTCTATTCTCAGAAAAAATTGAAATCCGGCCTATCGTATTTCCCAGTTATACTAGAACGTCCTGAATCACAATTCAAAGGTTAGTTAGAAATATTTAAAATTACACGAGTAAAACAAACACAAAGCGAGCAATATTTAGTATCAATATTTTGAAAGATAAGTGATAGCACATACTGCTCAGAATTTAGCATTTTAAATACAATATTTTCCCTTCTAATTAACATGAATATCATTAACTTCAAGAGTATCGCTAGGCATGTTCATTTTGATAATGATTATAGGGAGAGGAGGGAGAAGTGTGGAGGTAAATCGGGATGAAAAGGAGTGGGAGGTGAGGGGAGGAAAGAAAAAGAGAGAGGAAGGGGTATGGAGACAGCGAGAGGGGAAGAGAAGGGAAAACTAAGAGATGGTGAGGGGAAGGACGAGAAGGTCGTGGGAGGGATGTAGGCGGGAGGAGAAAGGGGTGGCGAGAGGGGTAATTGTTGTGAGGGGTTGAGGGCAGTGGCGAAAGAGGGGAAGGGAAGGGAGGCGAAGGTCGGGGGAGGGATGTAGGCGGGAGAGGGAAGGGGTGACGAGAGGGGGAATGGTTGTGAGGGGGTGAGGAGAGTGGGGAAAGAGGGGAAGGGGAGGGAAGTAAGAGAGGTGAGAAGCAAGCACCGCGAGGTAGCGTGTGCTGTGCCAAATGAAAGCAGGAAGAGCTGCGGTATTCGTTTTCATCAGCACTCAAGAGTACAGGTGTTCATTTCTTTCAATGATCAAACTCAACTGCTGTGTTAAAAATATTTGTTACAATGTTAAAAATATGAATAATTAAAAGAGTAGAAAAAGAAGAAGGGTTGACACTATACCTTTGCGATACCAACAATGCCATCTAGTACACGGTATTAAATTTAATATGGATTAGACGCTAGACACAGAATCACAATATGTTTCACTTTCAATGTCGACAAGCAGATAAGGCTATGAAACTCTAGTACATCTGTTAATGAATGAAAATTACAACACAAAAATCGGTATTGATTCGTTCGTTAAAAAATCAATATAGTACTATTATAGTTTATCCACATCTCCACATGCGGAGAGCAAATTATGCTTGGATTTAAACATAGGGTCTGTTGATGTTAAGCAGTTGTTACCATGTCTCCCAATCGGGAGGTTGGATGATACCTACAGTAGTGATGTTTACGCTCCCGATTGCATGAAATCGTAACAGCTGATCAACGTCAAAAAAACTCTGTAAATAAATCGAAATATAATTAGTAGTGAAACCTTCAAATTAAATCTTCAATACAGTAGCATCATGGACACGCCGAAAATTTGTGGAGATGATTTTGTTCTCCCATGTGGTATGAAGTAGAGGATTAAATTGGCAACGTTAACAATAATTAATTTCCTTCTAAATTCGTTTTATCTTTAAATAATTCAATTTAATTTATTCCTGTTCAATAAACATTGACAATGTAATTAAATATTTCTGGTATAAATGAATATAATTGACAGGGTGAATTCAAAAATTCATTTAGTGAAACTTTATTTTTAATTTTGTAATTGTCATTGACCGTAAGACATAGGTGAAACTAAAAAAAGTATTGAGAAATTTCGGAGCCAAACCCTGTCACTTTTTACGTGTAGTGCTTCGTAGTTCATACATATGTACAACAAAAACCTTTTTCAGAAATCATCTTCTCCTGAAAAAACATATTCCGACTTAGTGAATTTTTAAATCCATCTCTTCAACTGTTTTTAGCAGCCGCCTTACTACACTCTCCCCAGCAAACTTGTCAGCGTCCTTCAACAATAGAATTCCCCCTTTTGGTTTAAGATGGATTATATTTTCTTTTCACCCGGCTCGTCCGCTGCTACCTCCATTAGTCCCGTAAGTGTAGAGAGTTTTTCATCATGGAAGGTGGATTTTCATCGTGGATCTTCGACCGGTGAATGGCGAGACCCGGCGCCGACACACGTCGGCTTGCAAGGTTTTCCCAACCAGATATCTCTCACCAGAAAGAGACCGCTCCAGACGGGACAACAGACCCACAAACTCCACACGGGTCCCTAGAATTCTCCTCCAGACAGCGGCTGAATTGGAAATAGCTATTTAGCTAGCGCCGAAAATCCTACTTCCGCCGAGACTTCAACCCTAGGACCTCCCGCTCAGAGCCTCTACAGACACATCAGTTGATGTCGTGAGCCAGTTCAGCCAGTTGTGCCAGAAGATAACAGAAATCCTGCTTCCGGCGGGACTCGAACCTTAGGACCTCCCGCTCACAGCCACTGGAGAGGCATCAATTCATGTCCTGAGCCACTTCAGCCAGTTGTGCCCGAAGAGAACAGACATCTCACCCACGAGGGTCCCGCGGCGGCGTCTTACGGCCTGTGTTGGTCTTGCACTTATCTGATCCGGCTGCGTACCCTGCGCGTCCAAGGCTGCTCGCGCCCGCCGCCGATAACGAGCAAACACGCGTCCTCTGGGAGGGGGCAGGGCAGGGGAAGGCAGACGCTCGGAATGTCGGCCGAGTGGGCGCGCGCGGAGAGGAGCGTGGAGAGAGGAGAGGCCCAGGCAGCGGCCTTCGGGGGAGGACGCTCCGCGCCGCGCCGCGCCGAGGACTTGAGGACCGAGGACGCCTCCGCCTCGCGCAAAAACGCCACGCGCGAAGGACTCGCGCACGCGTGGGCGTTGCCGGGCAAGCACGCGGCGCTGGGGCCTTTCCGAACGGAACGTGCTTTTGGGTTACGTGCACTCACAGAAATTACATTAAATTTAATGTAGATTTAATGTACGACTGTACATGAATTTTAATGTACCTTGTACATTAAAGAGAGATTAATGTAACTGCACATTAAATTTAATGCTTAAATTAAAATCAATGTTGATTTAATGTACGACTGTTAACTTAACTTACTTGTTTACATTAAATTTAATTGTACACTTACATTAAATTTAATATATACGAACATTAAGGTTCCTGTGCGTGTACATTAAATTTAATGTGCGTACAAGATAATTACTTTCATGTATTTTACATTGAAACTAATGCAAAAATTTCTGAGAGTGTGGACGTCGTGTGTTTGTGAGAGCGAAGGCTTTCGCGGCCGGAGTCTGTAACTACTAGGCTGTCCGGGAAACGCCGCATCCCAGGCACAGGGAATTAGACCTAGGACGGCGAGGCCCTTGTGTCGAGGTCGCGGCGTCTCCCGGACAGCCACGTTGTTTGTGTGGTTTTGTGACTCGTTGCATGGAAAGAGACCGTAAGACGTATTGTTCAATTTTGAGATTTTTGTGGTTCTAATTTTAACGTCACTACAGTGTCAATTTTAGACTTGTTAGACAATTGTGCCGAATGCAACCAGCCAGCGACTGGATGAGATTTCTAGCGAGAGCTAGGAGAATGTTGGGACTTTTCAATGGTTGCTCCACTTACTACCAGGTGATCCACAACAACTGTGGAAGCTAATACTCGAGAATCCTCAATCTTTTCCTTTCCTTTCCCCTTACATATGAAGTGTCCCGCTGGTGGAGATCACTGGAAGGGGAAAGCCGATGGGTATGTGTTCATCGGATGGTACGTTCCTTTCGAGTCCTGACGGCGGCAGGATTTTCGACACTAGTTTTTCAGCTAGGTCGAATTCAGTCGCTGTCTGGAGGAGAATTCTAGTGGCCGGCTGCTCTGATCGGTAGTTTTCCGTGGTTTCTCCGATCAACACCAAGCGAATGCCGGAGCAGTACCCTACCAAACGGGCCACGGACCGCGCGCGATCTTTCCTTCCTTTTCCTATCCCCTCGCCTTACACACACATACTTACACTAACATGCACTACACAACCACATATTCCGGGAGAACGGTCGGGAGCTTAGAGCCTGTTCCCGCTGGGGCGGTGCCCCACTGGAGGGAGAGTCCTGATTAGGGGGAAATCCCACTAGCCGACGGTAGGTCGGCGCCGGATTTCGCCATCCAGTGGGGGAAGATCACCGCCAACTCAACCGAGAAAAACATGTACTACACTAACGCGGCAAATGACCAAAGCAGTTCACGCGCCCGGAAACACGAAAAAATCAATAAATCAATCAATCAATCGTACGTTCCTGTGTGGGAGGAAAATAGCCATCAACCGGAATGTACCATATTCAACTGCACATTACGGAACTAATGACTTCAGTAGTTGAGCCTCTGATCGGGAGGTCCTAGATTCTAGTCTCGGCGGTGACAGAATTTTCGACACGAGCTTGTCAGCTAGGTCGAATTCAGTCGCTATTTGGAGGAGAATTCTAGTGGCCGGCTGCTCTGATCGGAAGGTTTCAGTGGTTTCTCTGAACAACATCACCCGAATACCGGAGCAGTATCCTAACAAACGCGGACAGTGCCACGGACAGCGCGCGATCGCGGCTTCCTCTTCCTTGTCTTCGCCGAACCCCTAACTTGCACGCATACCAACATGCACTACACTACCACACTTCCCAGGAGACCGGGCTGGAGCTTAGAGTTTGTCCCAGTGGATCGTTGACACGCTGGTGGCAGATACCTGGTTGGAGAAAATCCCGCTAACGACGGTAGGTCGACGCCGGATCTTGCCATCCGGCGGGGGAAGTTCACTTTCGCCTCCCGAGGAAAAGCATACACTACACTTATAGGAATAATGACCATAGCAGCTGACGCGCCCGGAATCACTAACAATCAATCAATTAATTCAGTAGTTGATGACCCTAGAATCAATACTACTCGTTCACTTACTCCACTCTACAATAAGCGTAATATACTCAGCATTGCAAATATTATACTGCTTCGTGTAGTAATCGAAAATATATTAATTACTAAATGTTGACTTTAAAACTGAACTAAGAAAAAATGTGTCTATAAGCATTAATTCAAAAAAATCGTGTAGCATAAATTAGTGCCAACGGATCGATCTGCTTCCTAATGTGTTGCGGTGACCCATTGGTAGGTCAAAAACCTACAAACGAATAGTTTGACAACAGACTCTTAGTTTAGTTTTCCTGTGACACATCCATTCCTGAGTGTAAGTTCCTTTCCATGCAACGAGTCACATTTAGTCACCAGCTGATGAAGATGAGGCATAAACTGAACATTCACCGCTCATTAGGTCGTAAATCTGTCGCGTCCATTAACCGCCCCATTTTTCACACAGTTGAGGAGGTAGCTCCTGCGACAGGTTTACAGCCGGCGAGAGTCAGTCACGTAACCGTGATGGCCAGTGTATGAGTCACTTTAGATTGTCGTAGATACACTAATCAAAAGAGAATTGTAATCGCGTAATAAAGCGACATATATTTACTGCATTCCTATAAAGAAACGAACTTCAGATATTTAATTATTCAACATCCAAAAACAGTAAAAATCTGTATGTGAATTATGGGGAAGAAATAATCAATGCCTGTTTTCTTGAGTTCTGAAATCCCCATTACAGCTCTTTTACTATAATATGTTGAATAATGAAAACAGAGAGCAAAGAATATTTTTTACAAAATTTGACAGCAAGAAATATTCGCTCCTGTGTAATAGGAATTATTTGTATCTGCAAATGACGTACATAATTCGTCTTTTATTTCTTATCGTGCCCCACGTCAGGGAATCGAGTCACTACCTCACGGACATTGACAACGGTTATTCGATAGTAATTCCGACGAAATAAGTAAATTCACTAATAACGTTTCACAGATCTAAAACAAACGAACGCGGAAGGAGAAGCTTTTGTCCAGAAGGAAAGAAAGTGGCCGTCTCCCTATATGCTCACTCATACACTAAAATTGAAAGAAAAACATAATGAAGCAGGTGAAAAAAATAGTTTTTCTCTCATGCATTTAAAAAAGTATATTATTTCATTATTACCTCAATTGTATTTGTTATTTTTACAGAAATAGTAAATATATGCCCAATTATTATTTGGAAACACTTTTCGTTTGAGCAGTGATTTTGAGATTTAAACTAGAGGTGCTACAAAATGGCACAAACTTCTCGTACTAGTTAGTTTTCTTATCTCTTTAATTTGGACCAGCTTTTCGGTATTTCCCCACCCTCTTCCCTTCTGCTACCTGTAAGCGCCGTAAAGATTTTTTTTCATATTTTTAAATTTTTCAGTTTCCTAATAGTAAAATTGAAATATGGAACTAAGAATATTACAGAAGAGTAAATCTAGACTTACATGAAAAAAATCATTGAAACATTTGGAGGCGATTTTGAGAAAAAAATTATTGAGCGTTTCTAAATAAGATTTTTTCAAGCAAAAATTTTTTCAGTGCATGATTACATAACTTTCTCCTCTTACAAAGAACTTGGCAAGGCGAGAAAGTAAAATGCGCTATGTTGAACTTATTATAACATAAAACATATCAATTTTCGAAAAAAATCATTAAAATAATTTGTAGTTACTTTTACTCACAAATGGAATCATGTGTACGAAACGCTCGTAATGTGAATGTAAAATACGAGAGAGAGAGAGAGAGAGAGAGAGAGAGAGAGAGAGAGAGAGAGAGAGAGAGAGAGAAGATATTTTCGATGTGAATATGAAACATCTCATTGTTGTTAAATACGAGAATGTTAAATGCGAGAGAGAAAAAATATATTTTCGATATCATTGAGGGTGAGTAGACATCATTTCCAGCAAAACACACTGGCGTGGATATTTGTGCAGGATAGAGAATATCACAATTTGAAACAATTGATGCATAATCACGTTTATAAATAGAAATGAAAAATATAATTTATGTTATATCGATTGATTGATTAGAGATTCCCGGCCAGCTCATTAATCATCTCATCATCAATGTAGAGCATGTTTTTATCGCTGGAGATTGCGGTGATCTTCCCCTGCTGGATGACGAGATCCGGCGCCGATCTTTCCGTCGGTTGGCCGAGTTTTCCCCAACCAGTTATATCCCACCAGTGAGACACCGCCCCAGCCGGGACAAGCTCCAAGGTCCCGGCTGGTCTTACGGCATGTGTGGTAGTGTAGTGCATGTTAGTGTACCTGTGTGTGTAAGGGGTGAGGACAGGACAAGAAAGAGGAAAAGAATATCGCACGCGGTCTGTGGCCCGTTTGTTAGGGTACTGCTCGGGCATTCGTCTGGGATTGATCGGAGAAGTTAAGGGAAAACTGCCGATCAAAACAGACGGCCGTTACACTTTTTTCCTCCAGACAGCGGCTGAATTCGACCAAGCTGAAAAGCTAGGGTCGAAAATCCTGCCACCGTCGTGTTTCGAACCCTAGGACCTTTCTGTCAGAAGGATTGCAGTAGCATCAATTAATGTCTGGAGCCACTTAAGCAGGACTATTCTATCGACATAAAAGCCTTAATTTTAAATAATTATGAATGTGAACCGAAAATGAATTGAGATTAGTAATCAAAAAGGCACTGTTTACGAATTATAGACAAAGGAGATGTAAACGGATGCCCGCAAAATAAAAATTATTTTTTATTGTTAGCCCATCACGTGTGAATGATAAGAGGAAGGAAAATGAGTGTTTTTGTTTTCCGAGAAAACGAAGGGCGACAAGTCAGACAGAGGTCAGAAAGCTTTTGACCGTGGACGAAAGCAAGGCAATGGACAATACATACATCGTAAAGGAGTATCGTGAAGATACATTAGCATGTTCACATCTCCAGTGTAAGGGAGCTAGAAGGTAAGAGGGGGGAAATGTTTTTAATATAGAGTTGGAGAAGCGTCGTTGGGTAAGACCACATTTTTCAGAAATAGAATAAATTAAATGAGAGCCGAGGGATGCCATCAACAATGATAACAAAAAGTTTCTTACTTTATTGTTATCTAAATTGATGTTTTTGTCCACATTTTATTTTTTTTTATATATTAAGATTTTCTACTTTTGGTCAGTTAGAATTACGTTAAGGCAAACAAATTAATTTAAGTTAAACTGATCAATATACATGCCAGTTATTTCCTGTATAAACATGATTATTTCATGAACGTCTTTACGCATATTAACAACATTATATTAGACTACCTTTACGATTTTTTTTTAGGAAGTCGTACATAATACGGTTCATAAATTCGATGACAGTAAATTTCTCTATCGATTATACTTATACGATTGAAAAACCTCGCAAGTACTAATCACGGAGCGAGAAAACTTGATTTAACTTCTCATTGCGTCTACAGCTCTGGTGAAGGGTATTTGAGAGGAATTCAAAATTTTTATTAAATTATTAGATAAAATGAGAGAATATTTTTCAAAAATGTCAAATCATGAATATAACATATTAAAAGTAAAAAATATATAAATGCGTACTTAAATTCAATAATACTGTCATATCACATACGTGTTAAATAAATTTGGAAACATATTAACTTCAGATGTGTGGTATCCTATCAAAAATCTCATGATGTCCCCTTGCAGCTTAATCTTAGTAGTTTCGTTTTCACAAGAATTTAAAATTAACACACAATAATCGTACCGCCAATATCGATCAAGTGCCAGTGAAATTACTTTTCTGAATTCCAGGGAACTTTATAAATGTATTTTCGAATACATGTTTTCAATGTAGAAATTTCACAAGCACAAATTTCACGACTCCGCCGACCCGTCACCACCACCGACACCGTCAGATCGATTGCAGATGATTCAGAAAGCCGGCAAGTGTTAACCACAGGGAAGAGTGCGCGAAAGTCTGATTTAGCATCTCGTTCCGGCTACAGCTCTGGCGAACGGGACCTGCACGGAGGCGGCAAGTGTTGCGCAACGCCCGCTCCTTGCAGTGCGGATGCGCATTCATTAGGCAATGGCGGCGGCGGCGGCAGTGGCGGCAGCGGCGGTGGCACCGGCGGTGGCGGCGGATGTGGCACCGGCGGGGGTGGCGGCAGTAGCGGCGGGGGTGGCGGCGGCAGTAGCGGCGGGGGTTGCGGCGGGGGTGGCGGCGGTGGCGGCGGCGCGGGTAGCGTCAGCAACGGTGGCGGCGGCGGTGGTGGGGCGGTGGCGGGGCGACGAGGGTGGTGGCGGCGGCGTGGGTGGTGGCGGCGGCGGGGGCGGCGGAGCGGCGGGGATGGTGGGGGCGGGGGCGGCGGCGAGGTGACGGGGTGGTGGGGGCGGCGGGGGAGGTGGGCCGGCGGGGGCGGCGCCGGAGCAAGTGAATCAGCGCGCCATATGGGGGATGCTTGACATGGGTCGAGCAGCCCTCGCCTCGCGTCGACACGCCCCGCCCCTCTCCGCCGCGTCCCAGCGCCCTCGTTTCAGCTACCCAGTTGCTAACTGCAACCGGTTCGCATATTTATTATTACATAGTACTTCATAAATTTGATCGTAACGCAATCGAATTTCCCGTCTACGCATACTGTCCCCAGAACGCGAAGTAGCTTCTCGAGCCCTAACATTGAAAGTGTTGCCCCATCCCGGATTTGCGCTAATTTCAGTTTTGGTAATTATTGAGGACTTCAGAGCAAACTTCTCGTAATTATAGATTAATTACATTTGAGTAATGTTTGTAATCTTTCCAATATTAAATAATCAAAATATTCTTAAACTCTTGGAATGCATTTCTTATTTTTTCTTCCAGAGAATTTGTGGAAACAAACGAATGAATCTATTTTTCAGGGTCAATGTTTAAATAATCTTGGTTTAATTTTACTAAGTCTCACTGTAATAATAATAATAATAATAATAATAATAATAATAATAATAATAATAATAATAATAATAATAATAGTGCTTGTAAAGCCAATAGGAAAGAAATTATCCCATTCTCTCTAATCTTCCAATACTTCTCAGCCCCTTTCTAACTCACTAGTCTCTCGCACAATACATCTCTCAACCCTTGTATCTCAATTTATTTTAGCCTCGTTTGATGCTATAACCATCGCAAACCTGCAATAGTTTCCTTGCATTTGGGAGTTGCTGCGATTTAGCTCACTGG
>BLKR01006724.1:0-51378 GCA_011170035.1 Teleogryllus occipitalis | reverse complement strand
GCTGACATTACGGATGCTGGGGGCTGAGATGGAAGCGACGGTGGTTGCTAGTCATTCCGGCCGCGTCAATTGCCGATGACTTTAGTCCCGTGAGTGTTGTGCATGCTTTTCTCGGGAGGTGGCGGTGATCGTCCCCCGCTGGATGGCGAGGTCTCGCGCCGACCTACCGTCGGCTAGCGAGGTTTCCCTCAACCAGGTATCTCCCACCAGCGGGACGCTGCTCCACAAGCACGAAGCTCCCGACCGGCCTCCCAGCATGTGCGGTAGTGTAGCACATATTAGTGTCAATGTGTGTATGTAAGGGTTTAGGATAGGACAAGGAAGAAGAAGGGAAGATCGCGTGCGGTCCGTGGCCCGTTTGTTAGGGTACTGCTCCAGCATTCGCTTGGCGTTGATCGGGGAAACCACGGAGAACTCAAAGCAGCTAGGATTCTCCTCCAGACAGCGACTGAATTAGACCTAGTTTGGCAAGCTGGCGTCGAAAATCTTGCCACTGTCGGGACTCGAACCTAGGACCTCCCTGTCAGAGGCACTTCAGTGACATCAGTTGACGCACTGAGCCACCTCTCCCGGTCGGGTGAGATGAGACCACCGTAGTGGCGGAGGCGGTAGTGCGGACGGGAGGGCTATCAGTGGCGGTAACGGTGACGGTGGGGTCGGTGTTGCGAATGGCGGAGGCTGAGACTGGAGTAGCAGCGGCGACAGCAACGACGCGAAGGCGAGGGAGTCGTCACCAGGAGGGGGGAGGGGGGGCAAATATCACCGCGCAATCAGCGCTCGCGCATCGTAACTCAGAGGGGCCCCCCGCATCGCTTGCGCGTAATTAGGCCGGCGGCGGGCCCATTGTTGCAGGCGCGCTTATCGCCTAAACGGCGCGTTATCTCGCCCGCCTACGCACCTCGCGGCGCCTGCGGACAACTCCCCGGCCACCGGCACGCCCCACTCACACACCCAGTGGCCCCACGCGCCAGAACAATAGGAGGAAAAGAGTATCTGAGAAATAAAATGGAAACAAGCCTATCTGTAGTCTCTTGGCACAACTGCTCCCCTTGAGCAGGGCGGTAACCTCCGGGTGAAACATGCCCGTAAAAATGTACCCCTTTCAAATTCTTACTTTTTAAACAGGGAATTTATTTTGAAGAGTACTGATTTTTATACAAAACAAGTAATATTGGATTAAGATATCTGGTTACCAGGTATTTTGAATTTAGGAATCCCGAAAGTACAATAAGAATAATTGTAGCGTGTCAAGAAGTACTTCACAGTTAAATGAAATCTTAAATAAAATATTTTATTAATGCAACACATTCATATTTGTGAAATGTTAAATGGGAAGAAAGGAGCTCTACAGAGAGAAATAAAGTATGTATTATTTTCTGGTCTCGTTTCAATAATTTTCCATTGTTACCGTGGAATAACGGTTGATCACACTAATTACTTCAGACTAAGATTTGCCAAATTGAAAGAGGGAAAAGTATTTAATATGCGATATTGAGGATAATAATGAGAAATGATATTGAGGATAATAATGAAAAAAATCACTGCACATTAGCAGGCAAAGCACGGAAGGTAAGAAAATCTTGAGTAAGCCTAAATGGAACCCGTTTGATTTATACCCATTTGAAGAAGAGAGTCGGGGACTTAAAATCTACCTACCGATCTTATGCAAATTCCATTATGATGAATTAGGTTCTTCTCCTTTGAATTATTCCCGCGCAAAGCACGACTTTCGAGAATTCATTTCGGGAGCACTGTGTGGCAGGAGTATTAGCATTCTGCGGGATCCCCGAGGTAATCCCGCCGGTCAACCCCGCGAAATTAGGTGGGGCGGTGCGAGCTGGTGGGGAGGGGGGAGGGGGGGCTAGGCGGTGGGCGTGACGCCGTGACGTCAGAGGGGTAACGGCTGGTGATTCATCGCCTCGCAGAGTCTCCGGAGCAGCCCGCGGCGACCGCTCTCCGAGTCCTCCGTGGGTCCCCGCGCGGTGGGCGTGGCAGCAAAAGAGGTGCTGAATCCGCAGGGAGTGATTTGGACAACCGCACCCTCGACGCTATCGGATTTCTGGCTCATGCTTGTAGCTACACGTTTACTGCGATTTTTCCAACGCTGCCTGTGACATTTCATCAGCTGTTAAGGTGCCATCCAATTCGGACCTTACACGTACCTACAGTGACGTCACTATGGTGCCATTTAACCTTCCGATTGGGTGACACCGTAACAACTGATTTACTTCAAAGGCAGCTATGAATAAATCCCAGTATAATGAACAACAGGAGTACTGCGGTTTTTACTTTGCTGCCTGTGACATTTCATCAGCTGTTACGGTGCCATGTAATCGGAACCTTACACATCACTACAGTGACATCACTATCGTGGCATTCAACCTTCTGAAAGGATGATACCATAACAGCTGATTTACTTCAAAGGCAGCTATGAATAAATCCCAGTATAATGAACAACACGTATACTGCAATTTTTCCAATGCTGCCTGTGACATTTCATCAGCTGTTACGCTGCCATCTAATCGGGACTTTACACATCACTAGTGACGTCACTATCGTGGTATTCAACCTTCTGAATGGATGATACCGTAACAATTGATTTACTTCAAAGTCAGCTATGAATAAATCCCAGTATAATGAACAACACGAATACTACGGTTTTTACTTCGCTGCCTGTGACAGTTCATCAGCTGTTACAGTGCCGTCCAATCGGAATCTTCACGTCACTACAGTGACGTCACTATGGTGGCGTTCAACCTTCTCATTGGATGTCACTGTAATACCTGATTTACTTCACAGGCTGCTATGAATAAATCGCAGTATAGCAGCAATGTTGGCATGGGTGACCAGAGATGTTGATGTGGAGGATGCGGCATTAATCGCTACGAGTAATAAATATAACGAATATGATAGATTATGAGTAGTATAATGAGTAAGTATTACGAATATGAAAGCACTGGCATTACAATTAGAGAAACACAGAACATACAAACACCGATAACGGATAGTCTATCTACTCGAAGTGTGCACCACAACTGCGTGCTCATTTCATACAACGTTTGACCAATGATTTGCTCATGCTACCAGAGAGTTCTCTATTTTAATTCAAAGTATCATTAAATTACGATTATTTTGATTTTCCAGATTTGTATATATATATATATATTATATATATATTATATATATATATTATATATATATATATATATATATATATATATATATATATATATATATATATTTGTAGCACACTTTGTTCTTTACAATTTTTCATAAGGTTCCAAATGCTAAAATCGTGAGATCATGCAGCCACAAGAAAGTATCTCATCTGCCTGTGCATTCAGTGAAATATTAATAAGAAACTGAACTACAAATAAGCAGTAATAGGGTGTGCCGTCTTCTTGCCAAATGGGCAATAAATCGGCATAGCGGGGCAGTGACATATGCCGTACCCGGTTTCAATTAATGTTTTCTGTTGCTGTATAACATTGCAAAGCAGCTAGTAGCCTTCGGAAAGCCTTAGCCAAAAAATACAAGATATCATGCAGATAATTGCAAACCTTTCTATAAGTAAGTACATCCCGCATGTTGGAAAGTCAAAATAATATCTGAAACTGTAACTCATTGCGTGAAGTCTGCATCAAAAATAAAGAGATTTGAGTTCTCCATCTAGTAGATAATCTAAATGACCTCCCTCCGAGGTGTTGAACATTTTACTAGTGATATTGTGAAATTACGAAGCTTTTCAATATTATTTTTTATAAATGAGCATTGTATATACTTTCCTTTCTTGCACACATAGGTGTCGAAGAACATATGCAAAATTTATTTAGTCGATGCTAAAGATTGTACGTGCTAAAGAAGAGAGTTAGTCTTATTTTAATGAAAAAATTTAAAATTGATGGTCATGTATCTACCTATCTCGACCCCCATCTCGATCGGGTTTTTGTCCAGTTTCCCTGATCCATTGAGCAAATGCTGAGATGGCCCCTTCATGTGCTTCTGGACGTAAATGTAGCTTCACTATACACACGTTTTGTTGAACTTTCCTTTTGCTTGTAGTGGTAGTAGAGCTATAGAGCTTAGGGTGAGTTTCTATTTTGTTAACAATACAGAAATATCAAATCTGTTCATTCCTTTACCGTTAAAAATAAGTTTTCTATAATTCGGCAACGAAAATATCTAGTTTTTGAAATGTTAATCTCTCGCTTTTTTAAATTTATTATTATTATTATTATTATTATTATTATTATTATTATTATTATTATTATTATTACTATTATTTTTCATCTTTCAACTATTAATAGTTACATTGTTGGGAAGGGATTCTGAAAGTCAAGAAAGCGTGTGTAGATGATTTTCTCTCCCATACGTCATATACAGTTTTTGACTGTTTCTGACTAAATAAATAAACCTACTTCAAGAGAAAGAGAATGCTGTACCAAGAAAAAAAGAGAATGAGAAAATGCCATCTGCGTCTGATCTCGTCAAGGCTTAGCGTTTATCAGTATTCACTTCTGATGCTCCCCAGGATTACGGCAGAATCCTTTGAAGTTCTCTTGCCGAAACTTTTTGAGCCCTTATGAAAATGGAAACGGCGGCATCAAAAGAAGTGAAAGAAACTTCGTAAGATCCAGAAGGGATCTCGAGTAGATGTTACAGGTTCTTCAACTCCGAAATTGTGGAAGTGCTCCCGGGATATTACTTGAAGCACATCTAGCATCAGAGAGGAAATCTTTTATATAAGGACATTCTGTTAAAAGCAAAATTAACGAAAGGGATAAAATTCACTAAAAATCCGATTGCGCTAATGAGGATACGGGTTCTTCCCTCTCTAAATTGATATGGGAAACTTATATTTCTAAGTGTAATGTAATTTCTGTGCAGTGCAATTTGATTTTTTATAGAAGTGTATTATAAAAATAAAGTCTGTTATAGAGTTATTAATGTTATTTGGTATTGAATTTGTTTTAAAAAAGCTCTTTTACACTTGTTAAACAATTATTTTAAATCATTTACTTTTGTGGCCCCTGAAGAAAAATCATCATAAGCTAGGAATGTAAAAGACTTTTAGGTGTTAAAACCTTTTAAATTTATTAAGGAACATCTTAAGAAGAGAAAGTTACGTAATGCTGCGCGAAAAAACGGCAATTTTTGATATGCTTAAATGCAAAATGCAAAAATATGTATTAAATATAAATTAAATACATCAGTATATAGCGATAACATCCCTCTGTACACAGAGTGATGCAGAAGAAATAGTAAATATTTTGAGCGGATATGAAGTATTGCATGCAGAAAGTGTTATGGTATAAATGTGTTTGGGAACTACTTTTATGATGCATCGTTTTGAAATAATGGGATGTTAGGTATCTAGAAACGTTACAAAAATGGACGCTTAAATTATTTTTTGCGGGAAGAGAAGAACAATATAATTTACAGAAAGAGGGTAAATACAAGAGATGAACTATTTGCTGGTAAGGTGTAAATATTTGTTGCCATGGAAAAGTATTCCGAGCTTCCTAATGCTTCACAATCCATTGCAAAGAGTTGATGAGTAAATTGACGTCGGCGGTATGTTTATGAACTTTTATTTAAAACAGTTATAAGCGGTTGGATAAATACCTAAGATAATGTATCTATAGCTTATGCGTTTTTATTTTTTTTTTTAATTTTATTTTACGTCAAAAAACAGTTAAAACTGCGTATGACGTGCTATGTTTCGTAAATGCTGATTCGTAAATAAAAAGACACGGTAATGGTAAAATTCCTATATTAATGAAGAGAGGCTTACATGAATCACGTGGGTGGGATTTGGTTATTATTCGTACAATTCGTTTTTGTAATCTAAAAGTCTGGGAGCTATAAGATGTATTTCCCCAGAATATTATGTCATATCTCAGGCGGGAATGAACATTCGCGAAGTATACACAACGAGCAGTATGAAGGCTGACTGAATTTGCAAGAATTCTGAACGCGTAGCATAATGAACTTAATTTTGTGTTCAATTCATTTAAATGGACGTTCCATTTAAGGTTTGACTGAATTGAGAGACCTAAAAATTTTGTTGCCTTAACATCAGTCAATGGTACACCGTTCATTTTCAATGGAGCACAGAATTGTTTATTTGAAATTGAAATGGAATTTGAAATTCTTTTCGTTTACTATTAATTTGTTATTTCGGAACCAATTTGAAACACTGCGTTGCGACCATTTTCAGGAGATTCCTTTATTCGCACCACTTCAATATTTAAAAAAATCTTGATCGAATCTCATTCAAAATTCTGGTACATGCTTTTACAACATTTTCTGCAAACGTATTTCATGTTATTACCTCGCGAAGTATTTAGTTCTTTCCGAATAACTTTGTCCGCCGGATTGATGAATTTCCATTTGCCTTTCTTCATAGTAAGTAGACTGACGAATGAATTGCATATGTTTCTACGAAACGATTCCCTTTGCTTTTATTGAAAATCACTTCATGCTGGTACATTCTGTTTACCAGTATAGAGGCTTGACCGCTGAGCGCGTTCGCCTCAACTGCTCCGACAGCTGCCGACATCGTCATAACATGCAATCGCCCATTCCTTTCGTCTTTTTAAATCGACTTCTACACGCCAGAGCTGGATTGCGCCTCACTCCGTCTTCAACAAACGCTTATGATGCTCGTCACATCTGAGGCAAAACAAACATTTTGTCGCATGGCGGCGCAACAGTAGCGGGGGAGGGGCGAGGTGGGGATGGGGGTCGGGGGAGGGGGCGGGGCAGCGGCGCGGTGCAGGCGGGTCTCCCCGAGCGTTACGGCCGATTTCTGCGACCGGCGACCAGAATACCAACGACATGATAATGATCGGTCGGCGCGAGGGCGGGCCGCGGAGGGGCGGGAGGGGAGTGACAGGGGGAGTGGAGGGGAGAGGCGGGGGGGGGGAGGCGCGGCTCCCGAGGGATTCCGTCCCCGATCCAGCCCGCTCCTCCGGGCTCCCTCATTTGCGTGACAAAGGGGCGCATTTTCCAATGGGAATGCAAATACGAAAGTTACTTCTGGGAGGATCGCCGTCCCCGCGGACCTGCCTCCGGCGCCGTTGCAGCCTCGTTCGCCCGCCGCGAGGCGCTGCCGGCGCTGTTAATTGCGAGTCTTTTGTTCGGGGGCGGCGAAACGGTCTCTCGATATAGGAAAATACTGAATGCTTTTCCCGATTGGCACGAAGACAAGCTTTATATACGAACATTTTCCGAACAACAGACTGATTGTTCAATCGATCTGTGTCGATTGAATGTGGCGGGCTTCCTATTTTTCTTGTAGAATGTGAATTTTATGTTATTGTTGCGTCCACAAATAAGTTCGTTATATGCCATTCTCTATGTTTAAAATTCATCATCTACTTTATTAAAAACCACAATCTAAAACAAAGGCTCCAGTGCACATGATATTTCTAAAAACGCTGCCTAATATGCATTCGACAAACAGATAAAAAATTGATTAATTTTCCTTTTGTTTAGTTTGTTTTTAAACTCTCTTATTTTCAGATATTCAATATTTTTATAACTCTTCCTAGACGACGTTGTAATTATAAATGTATTAATTTCTTTTATTTTGCGAAAATATTTATAAAAATAATATTCAAATTATTATAATTTCGATCAAGTTGAAAAGTGTGCGCGAAAAGATGTAATTTTTTAGAACTGTTCTTTCCATATTTTTGTTACGAATGTGACAACACTATAAACAAAAGTAGTGGTGCTACAACAGCACATACTTTCTCGCATTATTTCAAAATTCTCCATTTTCGAACATTCAGAGTTCAACGAAAATAAGACGTGAGCCATTCTTTTAAGCGTTCCTTGTTCTATTTGTGAAAAAAAAATAAGAAAAAATTTGGATAGGTTTTTGAGAAAATGTTTTCTTTCAATTCATTAATTTCAGTAATGAATACATTTCAAGAATGAATACAGAGAACTATATTCTGTAGTTGTCTAAACGAATATCACCTTAATCAATATTTTATGACACATTTAATAAGACACACCACTTTTTTTGACATTTGTTGCACAATACATTTCACGAAACTACTAATGCAAACAGTTAAATGAATAGGATATGCTCAATCGTAATTACCTTTGCTGCACGTGATATCTAGGTTTGCTTGCGCTGAAAGTTAGGAGTCAACGGATGTTTTGGGTGTCATCAAAAGGAAGAACACTGCCGCAACGTGTTGACGGAGGGGGCGACAAGTCGAAGGAAGGGACGCACACAGTTGTGACAACCAGTTTGATGAACTGCGACCCGTTCTCACTCCCCCGAGCCATGGCAGTCTCCGCCATCGCCACCGCCGCCGCCTCCCTCGCCGCCACAGGCACTACCGCCGCCACCGTCGCCTCCACCGCCACCAACGCCAACTCTGCCACCGCTGCCACCGCCGCTACCTCCCCCGCCATCGCCGATATCACCAACTGTTGGCATTCGTCTTCAATGCCTCCGTCGCCTCCATCTCTGCTTCTGACATCGACCCTGCATCTACTACAACCTCCACCATCTCCCCTGCCTACCCCACCAAAAGCTCCGTCGCTTATGCCTTTGTGACTACCATCATTGCATCCGTCACTAGTTGGATTGCGGAAACAGTCTCAAAAAGTCACCGACACTGACATCTGCATGATCAAACATAGCATTAAATCTACCACCAGGTGTTAAACCCTGAGTAGTTCAAATTTATCTGGGTATCGATCGATCTATCTTTATTTATTTTTTTATTTATTGATTATTTATTTATTTATTTATAATTTTTGTACGAGGAGAACTGTGGAAATCTTCGACAAGACGCTGAGGAGCCCGCAATCCTCAACAGTGTAAGGTTTTTACTCACAAAACCCACAAACCATTTATGTTCCAGGCGTTATCCACGCTGGAATCACAATTATGCATTACTACCGTAGTATTTTCAAGGAACTCCTATTTAAATTCGACTTTAACTGATGTTTCTTTCGTCTTCTTCCTTCTTCTTGAGACTGTCGATGATTCTCTCTCTGTTGCATTTCGCTTCTCATTTTTACAATTATTAGTGTCGCCGTGTTTTCTGGTATGACATTGCACCCAACCTCCCATATCATACGATGTCTTGGCGTGTTCCATGTCGATCAGTGGAAGAGCAAATGTTGGCGTCGTCTAGTTCATGGGTGCAGAAGAAGCATACCACATCTTTGGTCTTCCTGAATCTCTTCAGGTATGCTTTCTGTATGCATACCTACTACCCCTGCCTAAAACCATCTTCACCTTCGCCTCTGTCACCGCTCCCAGCAATCGCCTCCGTCATCTCGTCTATCGCCTCCATCACCACCTGCAGCACCGACTGCACTTCTATCGCTGCCTCCTATACCGCTGCCAAAGCCACCTCCACCTCCGCCTTGGTCATCGACCCCTCCATCACCTCCATTGCCACCTTCAGTAACGCCTGCACCTCTGCGACTGCTACCCCTGCCTAAACCATCGCCACCTCTACCTCTGTCACCGTCACCTCTATCGCCTCCGTCACCTAGTCCTTCGCCTCCATCAACACCTCCAGCAACGCCTGCACCTCTGCAACTGCTATCCCTGCCTAAACCACCGCTGCCTAACCATCTCCATCTCCGCTTCTGTCACCGACACCTTCAACGCCTCCGTCATCTCGTCTATCGCCTCCATTACCACCTGCAGCACCGCCTGCAACTCTACAACTGCCACCTACGCCGCTGCCTAAACCATCTCCCCCTCTGTCACCGCCCACTGCATCACCTCCGTCACTTTCTCCATCCACCATTACTACCTGCAACACCGCCTGCACTTCTATCACTGCCATCTACACCGCGGCCTAAACCACCTCTCCCTCTGTCACCGCACCGTGCATCGCCTCCGTCACCTTCTCCATCGCTTCCATTACTACCTGCACTACCGCCTGCACCTCTATCACTGCCACCCACGCCGCTGCCTAAACCACCTCTCCCTCTGTCACCGTCCCTGCATCACCTCCGTCACCTTCTCCATCGCCTCCATTACTACCTGCACCACCGCCTGCACCTCTATCACTGCCACCCACGCCGCTGCCTAAACCACCTCCCCTTCTGTCACCGCCCCCTTCACCTCGGGCGGCGCGACAGCTGTGGCGCCCCTCGCGGGTCGGGTCGGGGCGGCGGCGGCGGCGGCGCGGGAGCCCCAACGGACGCGCGGCGCCGCGCCGCCCCGCGCCGTCGTCGGCCGCGGGCCCCGGGGGCGGAGCGCTGGGCCCCGCGGCGGCGAGGGGGCGACCTCGGAGGTTCGTCAGCTGATTTATTCATCACGCGGCCCCGGGCGGAGCGGGCGCGAGGGTTGTGTTATGGTAAGCACGCTAATGGGGACCGGCTGACGCATCCTATCCATCATTCATGGGTGCTCGCCCCCGCTGCCAGCTGGCGGCTCCTACCTGGGGCGGCGGCCTCTTTCTACTGCAGGGAGAACCACAGGGCGTAGAGACGTTGTGGTCAATGCAACTCCGTATTTTTATTCAGTACTCAAGTGTTTTAAAGGATAGGAAAATATGTTCAACACAAACGAATGTGCAGTCGATGTCGTCGTAATTGCGTTACAAATGAAATTACATAATCAGCGTATCAAAACAATCGTACGTTTGTTTTATGAAATGAATTGTTCCATGAATTGTTCCCAATAGCATTCCAATTGTTTTGGTAGAAAAGATAACCTTAATTGTTATCGAAGGCAAAATACAAAAAAAAAAAAAAATTCAAACTCTAGTACTTATCGATATTAAATTTTTGATCATTAATTATAATGGAAAATGTTTGTATGTGAGATCAAAAAATAATACGATATTTACACATTACAATTTTTAGAAAAGGTAATTTGTTTCTTTTTTAAAGGGTGTATCTATTGCCGAGATAATTGAAAACTGTTCTAAAAATGTTAAAAAATAAGGAACAAAAAATAGAGTTGAAATTATGATTGAGAAAATGAATTATATATCAGTCATGCCTACACTTATCTGTCGAATATAGGGCTCTACGTGTAAGTGTGCAATTTTTGATTTTTTAATGTCAATTTTTTTGATAATGGATTTGAATTCCACTTTCGCCACTATATCCAAAACATACGTCAGATCTCATTAATAGATTCATATTCCTATTGGAAGCAAAGTGTCTTAATTCCTTTAATGTTCGAGTTTAAATTTGTTCTTAAAAGAATTTGGAGATGTTTCACGATCACTATATGGTTCACTAATGAATACCTCGCCAAAATACAAGAGGGTCCTGGATCAAACATCTATTCTATAGCCGTGATTCGAACCCTTGATCCTCTGACAGAGAAACTGAAATCGTAGTATGTTTACTTGTATGATATGGACTCGACCAACTAACCTAATTTTGTAGGAAATATTTCCTTCACTATAAAAAATTAGACTAAGGTTTGGAGGTTGATATTTCCAATACTTGCACCCTCATTTCTCAGTGTTGTAATAACATTTGTTTTAATTCCATGTCTTTGTCAAAAAATTAGGGAAAAAGGAAGAGCACTTGCAATTATAACTCTTTTCTTTACATCAAAAGACTCTTTCTGGACTAGAATGTAAAAACATAATCTAATTCTACTCTACTGAATATGATTGATATTGATTTAAAAAGAACTGTATTAAAATGCTGTTCGCAATTCTTCTTTCGCATTTGTGCATCGGAGTGCATGTGCGCGAGAAAGAAAAACACGGCGACAAAGTTCAGGCAACGCAACCGTCTCAGATCTCAACTGCGAGTGTTTCTGGTTCGCAAACCGCACGGGGAATCCTGGCCGTCGAGCTTTTGCATACTTTTAAATCCCGCGAGATTTCAGTCGATCAGTTCGCCTCCGCACGGCGCTCAACATCCACGCAGCCTCTCACGGGCGGCGCGGCGCGGCGCGGCCCTCTAATCCCATGGCAAGCACTCGGCGCGCGGGTAGCCGCACCGTGCAGTGGTCGACGCTCACCGCCGACCGCTCACCGCCACTCCGCGGTCAGCGCCGCCCCCGCGCCGCCACCCACTCCGCCCTCGCCGCCCGCGACCCGAAGCTTGTTAGGCGTGGCTCGAGTAACAAAGCCAATCCCCCGCCGCTCGCGCCCGCCGCCCGCGCTGCCCTCGCCGCCGCCCCCGCGACGCGTGTAAACTCAATTGGCCGTGAGCGGGTGGAGGCGAAGCCGACGGAGGGTGCGGCAACGGTGAAGGAGATGGTGGCGGCGACGGCAGAGGGCGCGGCGGCGGAGGCGGAGGTGGAGGTGGAGGGCGCAGCGAAAGCCGTTGCGGTGGTGGTGGATGGAATGACGCGGCGGTGGCGGCGGAGGTGGCTGGTGCAGCGGTGGGTGCGACGGAAGTGGTGGCGATAACGGACGAGGAAGTGAAGGGTGCGGTGATGACGGCGGAGGTGGAGGGCGCAACGAAAGCCGTTGCGGCGGCGGCAACGGCGACGGAGGTGACTGGTGCAGCGGTGGGTGCGACGGATGTGGTGGCGATAACGGAGGTGGAAGTGATGGGTGTGGTGGTGACGGCGGAGGTGGAGGGCGCAGCGAAAGCGGTTGTGGTGACGGCGGCGGCGGATGGTGGGTGGGTGGTGCAGCGGTTGGTGTGACGGAAGTGGTGGCTAGAACGGAGTTGGAAACGACGGGTGCGGTGGTGACGGCGGAGGTGGAGGGCGCAGCGGCCGGTGCGACGGAAGTGGTGGCTATAACGGACGAGGAAGTGATGGGTGCGGTGATGACGGCGAAGGTAGAGGGTGCAGCGAAAGCGGTTGTGGTGACGTCGAAGGATGGGGTGACGGCGGCGGGGGCGGAGCGGCGGATGGTGGGTGGGTGGTGGGTGGTGTAGCGGTGGGTGCGACGGAAGTGGTAGCTAGAACGGAGTTGGAAGTGATGGGTGCGGTGGTGACGGTGGAGGTGGAGGACGCAGCGAAAGCGGTTGCGGCGGCGGCGACAGAGATGGCTGGTGCTGCGGCGGGTGCGACGGAAGTGGTGGCTATAACGGACGAGGAAGTGATGGGTGCGGTGGTGACGGCAAAGGCAAAGGGCGCAGCGAAAGCGGTTGTGGTGACGTTGGGGGATGGGGTGACGGCGGCGGGGCTGGAGCGGCGGATGGTGGGTGGGTTGTGGGTGGTGCAGCGGTGGGTGCGACGGAAGTGGTGGCTAGAACGAAGTTGGAAGTGATGGGTGTGGTGGTGTCGGCGGAGATGGAGGACGCTGCGAAAACCGTTGCGACGGCGGCGGCGGCAGCGTCTGAGGTGACTGGAACAGCGGTGGGTGCGATGGAAGCGGTGGCGATAACGGAGGAGGAAGGGTGCGGTGGTGACGGCGGCAGCGGCCGTGCCGCCGGGGAGGTTGAGCTGGGGCGCGGGAGAGGAAATGAAGATTGAGGCGGGGTGCGGAGACGGAAGATTACTGTAGGTGTAGGGAGAAAAGAACGCGAGTTCACGAGGGGAAGAATGAGGAGGGTGAGGCCTGGAAAGAAACATTGGGGCGGAGTGAGACGCGGCAACAAGGAAGGCAGAGACGAACGTAGGTAAAGAAAAAAAAATCGTGGGCGGCCGAAGTGATTTGCATGATGAAATTTCTGGAGCAGGTAGAATCGTATTCAATGCCCTGAATTTAGGAGTGACGTACAGCATCAGCACGTTTGGATTTGGGAAGCACGTCGTAGAGGAGGGGGGAAAGGTCCTTGAAGAATATAGGATGAAATAATGAAGGTGTGAATCGAAGCTCGGTGTTGGTGAAAATTAAGTTTTCTGTGAAGAAGAGATATGAAAGAAAGGATGAAAATAACAATTAGTCAATAAGACAAATAAACATTGAGGGTCAGCAGAAAAGGGGAAGCGAGAGGCTGAGGGATAAAGGAAATAAAGTGGATAGGAGGTGCTTGAAGCAACGGGTCTGAGCGTGGGGGTCAGGGTGAGGATTAAGGTCAGAGGGTAGAGGCATCGCGAAGCCTTTGAGGGTAGGCAAAACGAAAGAGAACAAGGATAATGCATCAGGAGCAAATGAAGGATGAATCTTGATGAGATGGGAGAGCAATGGAAAGAAGTAAGGCAAAGATGATGGAGTTATGAAAATAAATGTTCGTTGTTGATGTTAGTGGTAACTAGACCTCGAAATTTTAGGCACAAAAAAGTTATGATTTAGGCACCTAAAATATATAACAAAAGTATGAAATTAGGTACTATTAGTGAAGCTTTAGGTACTTAAAATGCATCGAAAAACGATTAAATCAGGCATTTAAAAATCATTTGGCATGAAAAGTTATGTTTTGACATCTTCAACTGATCACAAAAGGATTAGTTTACGCATTTTTATTATTCAGGAATGTCAAGTATTTTAACATTGATGAGAGTGACTATAAGCGTATTATTTTATTCACTTTCATAATTCAGCAGTATATAATCAAGATTAGAACCACACACACACACACACACACACACACACACACACACACACACACACACACACACACACACACACACACACACACACACACACACACACACACACACGTACAGAAGAAAACGCGAAATGATCCCTTTTACTTTCTACAAGTTCAAGACTTGGGTCTATTTTGTAAGATTCGTCTTTCTGGCGGGAGACTTTTACCTGACCTATGTCTTTTCTCGTCTGGATTGAATAGGCGACGTTCCTCCATGACGTCAAGTCTCAACCTGTCTACTGCGCAGCTGCACAGGAAATCGGTGCAATTGCCTAAGAAGTGCGTGCTGATCTGAGGCGAGCTGAAACATCCTCTTTATATTAACTTCCAGAGCTCCTTATGTTGGGTGAAAGACTTCGGTGCGCACTCGATGACTTATTCGTCGATCAGGAAATATTCCCGTTTCGGGAAATTTGAGAAAGCAGTTGCTTATTGGTATTTTTTAAAAATTGTGAAAAAATGAGGAATGAAAATATGATAATTTTTCAAATTACTTGCTACAGGCAGTTTTAGGTAAAAAATATCAAAATGGACATCAACCGCCCTTTTAGGACATTTTAGGCACTATTGAATGCTTTCAGTAGATCCATTTTTAAGAAATGTAAACATCTGCATTTTTTCCACAACTTCATAAAGGAACTAAATATGTATTTGTCATAAAGTCCGAGATCTAGTGAGTCACATAAGTGTGTCACATAATAAAACATCTACAGAAGTTGCAAAATAAGTGGCACTGCTGAATGCGAGTGGTACCATTGGGGTAGTGGGACAACAACGCAAGCTAAGGAGAGGGACACCTGCAGGACAAGGTGTTCCATGTGGAGATAATATTCTTCCGTTCTTCTGAGTGCCGCTATTGAAACGACTCCCTTTTCGTGTAGAATTTCTGAAGGGGGTTGGCGGCATTGTTACTCGTTCTCTCCAGTTTCTCTTGCACATCTTTCCGTTTTTTGAAACATCCATTTCATTATGGTCATTCCGGATTATTCATCTGACATTTCAACTTTCTAGGGAAGATAACACTGATCCGCGATGTAATCCACATGTAAAGCTTCGAAGATCAGGAGTTCTTCGGTTCGAGTCTCGTCGGATGTTAATTTTCGGCACAAGCTACGAAACCGGTTTTCCAGTATACACAGATGTAATATTCGAATTGAGTTATGTTTATAAGCAGACGAAATGTCAATAAATCCTACCTTTACTTCGGAACATCGGAGATATATCATCGTCGTTATCATCATTGAACTTGTTACCGTTGGTTTACCCGCTAAGGGTTACATAGGTATCCCTACCCTCAGCATTAGATATCAGTCACTGTAACTCCCTGGGGCACTTACCCTAGCCTGCCATACAGTCATGCCCTCGGCCTTTATGCCTCTCCGAGATAATTCAAATAGGACTTCATATACGGAAACTTCGTATGACACCACCTTTGATCATAATGCATTTTCACAACTAATAACATGGCTCATGACTAAGCCTATTTTGAAGTCTATATTCACTATATTCGTTCTCCATACTTCTGGCAGCCCCCACCCCCACCCAAAACAGGCTCAGGTATTGAAACCATAAAGTAGTAGCTATCTTTACACATAATATATCGCTATAATTATCTCTACACATTATACAAGGTTATATGATTTTACGAAATCAAGAGATAATTATAATATACGTTTATGTGATTGAGCAAAAGTTAATTATAATGCAAATTAATATAAAAATGTGTACATGTTTATAGAGTCTGAAGATGGAGAAAATAACACCTCCAAAGCATCAGGACCAGTGAAGGTGTAAATACCATAAAATAATGTTTAAGATCTTTCATTTTACTTTTTTAATCTATCAATGCAATATGCCAATTTGGAATTAAAAAAAAGGTGATTGTCTAACAAAAATATAGACCTATGAATTATAATAAACCTAATTAATGAAGAGACAATATATACGACAGGAGAACAAGTGCTACATGAAGTAGCAGCGCCACGCCCAGTAGCCTGGCGACGCCAGCGCTCCCGCGGCGCCAGACGACTTGCTGTGCGGAACGCGTCGCGCCGCCTCTGTGTTAGCGCGCTCTGGCGGGTGGACAGATGAAACACGTGCCGCCCGTGGGGTGGCGTGCGACGTGTCGGCGCGGGGCTGAACTGGATGGTGGGACGAAGGGGGCGGGGAAGTGCGGGGACGGTTGGGATTGGACGGGTGGAGCAGGGCGGGGCGGCGAGGGTCGGCTCGGGGCAGCCCGGGGTGTGAAGTATAGCAGGACGAGGCGTGAGGGGCCGGGGGTGGAACAGGATGAGAAAGGAGGCTGAGGGGCGGAGAGGACCGAGAGTGTTGGTTGGAGTGGGATGAAAAAGGGCGGAGAGGGAAGGAGAAGGTTGGAGGAGACGAGAGGTGCGGAGAGGTCTTGAGGATGGGAGAGAGGCAAGAGGGTTTGAGAGTGACGGAGAGGTTCGGAGCGGGGCGGAGCGAAGCGGGGTGTTGTGGGGCGGGGAGGGTCGGGGAGGTAGGGGTGGGCATTCGCGACTGGTAAGGATGAATTGGGGTGTGGTGAGCTGAAGCAGATGAAACGGAAGCGAAGGGATGAAACGGAGTGCGAGGGGTGCAGCGGGAGCGATGGGGTGCAGCGGAGCGATGGGCGAAGCGAGGAGCAAAGGGGTGAAGGATGAAGGGGTGAAGGATGGCGAAGATGTGAAGCGGGGAGCGAAGGGGTGAAGCGGGACAGAGTGGAGGAAGCAGGGAGAGGAGGGTCGGAGAGCACGGGGGTGAGTGGGAATGGACAGTAAGGAGGGATAAAGCAGGGTGGGGTGAGCTGAAGCTGGTGAAATGGGGAGTGAAGGGGTGAAGCGGGGAGCTGATGGGGTGGAAGGAGGAGCCGATAGGGCGAAGCGGGGGAGGGAAGGTGAAGCTGGGAGTGTTGGGGTAAAGTGGAGGAGCGGAGGGTGAAGGATGAGCAAAGCGGGCGAAGTGGAGAGCCGGATGGGAAGCGAGGAGCAATGTGGTGAAGCGGGGAGCAAAGAGGTGAAGCGGGGAGCGAAGGGGTGAAGCGAGGAGCGAAGGGGTGAAGCTGGGAGCGAAGGGGTGAAGCGGGGAGTGAAGAGGTGAAGCAAAGACTGATGGGGTAAAGTGAGAAGCGAAGGGTGAAGCGATGAGCAAAGGGGTGAAGCGGAGAGCGATGGGACAAAGCGGGGAGCAATGTGGTGAAGCGGGGAACGAATAGGTGAAGCGGGGAGCAAAGGGGTGAATGGGGGGATGAAGAGGTGAAGCGGGGAGCGAAGGGGTGAAGCGGGGCCCAGTGGATCGAACCGGGTGAGGAGGGTCGGGGAGGTAGGAGTGGGCGGGCGCGGCTGGTAAGAAGAGATGACGCGGGGTGGGGTGAGTTGAAGCGGGTGGAGCGGGGCGGGGCGGGGCGGGGCGTAGCGCTGTGGGGCAGCCCCGCGCTGCTTCAGCTGCTGACGCGCGCACGCGATTCGCTCGAGACTTGGACGTGGCTCAGGGAAGTCCGTGATGTGGTTCACGCGATGAGGCCGCAGATATGGAAGAACGTGATCGCAATGAGGAAGCGCCTTTCTCTCTGTGCTTCGAATGTATTTACGTGTGACGACTCTATTGACAAAGAGCCTCCAAGGAGGTCGTGTGACGTAGTCTATCTCCTGTCCTTTAACTTATGTACAGTAGTATATACGAAATTCATTTGTCATTTTGAAGAAGAATTAACTCTTTAAATTCATCTAATGATTTTAAACTTTGCAATTCATTTTATTCATAAAATTGACTTTTAACTTTGCTATTAAAATATCACATCTTTTGAAAATCTCTTGTTTAAAAGTATTTAAAATTATTTGAAAGTGAACAATTCCGCCGACGGATTATTTTGCAGTTTTCAGATTGGCATGTGCTTCTTTACAAGTTCCATAAAAATAGAAAATTGAAAATAGAAGAGAATTAAAAAAAGTAGCTGAGTTTAAACTATTTTCCTAAATTAGGTAGTTCGTAGAACATTTTCCGATCATATTCTTCAGATTATTAAATTAAAGGGTTTTAGATAAACTTATACCCTTTTGCCAAAAACACGAGCCAAATGACTGAAGAAACAACATATAATTTGCTAAAAATAGACAATATTTTACTTTTACCGGCAATCCTAATTTTGCATAATCAGAATGAGCAGTTTCACGTTATCCCATTATTATACTATTAACCAACCGAGATATGCATTCAAAACTACGCTTCCTCAAAAGAGTGTCATCAACTGAATCCCCCTTCACACTTCGACCTGAGGAGGATCATCACTAGACATCGGATGTTTAGGCACTAAAAAATCGTCTTTTACGCGCCTAAAACGGCAAAGAAAGAGTCAAGAATAAGGAGAAAAAAGGCACTGTCATAAGTTATATACAAATAAAATGGAAAAATTGTATTGTTTGTCTATATTATTTTGTAAACTTAAATGCACAAAACCAGTTCGTATATTTTAATGTAAAACTACATTTACACATTTACAACTCTTCTACATTTTATTCTTAATAGTTTCCATTAACCAGTAATATTTACATATTACCAGTAACTTTTCAAGGATCACAATTTCAAATTTGCGACGACTGGGAGACAAAATCAGTTTGAATGCGGAGAAGGATATCTGAACGATGTGACTAGCATATATTTTAGTAGTCCAACACATTAATAATTTAAACAGCAATAATAATTTAAAGTTACGTTGTTAAGGAATTTAAAGTTAATATTAGTAATATGTAAATTGTAGAATTCTGCCACCAGGTTGTATATACCTATCTGCAGAATAATATCTATCTATCTATCTATCTATCTATCTATCTATCTATCTATCTAACACTGGCAACACTGAAACCTTCTGGGAATTTATATTTATTTCCACTTAAAATTTCGGTTCCCTCGGTGTATTGTCCATCGTCCATGTTCTCACATCATGGCTAGTATTTGTGAAATAGGGAAATGGAGAAAAATCAGTTGGTGTACTTTCAGGAATTCTCTCGTAATTTTAAATTTCAAGACGTGAATTGAAGGTTTCGTAATGAATGGTCACGTTGGACCATCGCCGATTTTCCGATATCTTAGCATTGTATATAAATATAATAAATAAAAGGCAAAAAAAGTCCTAAAAAAGGTATTTATGCAAAAAATAGGCATTTATGCTAAAATAAGTAAAAATAAGCATTATAAAACTTCGTCATATGTCATCATTTGTCATGATTCGTGGACATATGTTATCAGCCTTTAAATAAGTTCTCTAGAAAAAAATAGGCATTTCCCTAAACATCCGATTCTAATCATCACTTTAAACTTAATCTCCGTGAATACATTTCTGCCTTGAGCAATGTTGCGTGTGTGCATACGGGTGTGTTTGTGTATGCATGCGGGTGAGTACGCATTATTCAGTAGGTGCGAAAGGGTCAAGGGTGAGAACGAGAGTAAACTTGTGCCTGGTTTGGTAACCCATGATTTTGGGATCTAGCGTGGCATTCAACTATAACTAATTGCAGAACAACGGAATCTAAAGTCTAGAGTAGCGGAGTTTTGGAAATGCTCTCGCCAAAGAGAGCACTCCCAGTTAATAAACTGGTCACGAATGATCCCCAACATCTGCTCTTGAATTAATACCAACTGAACAAAGTAAAATAATCCTTGTCCCGTAATTCAACCATAATTTAAGGAAAAAATTAAAGCCTTTTTTGAGAAAGTTTTGAAAACCGAGTATGAGCTTCAAAAATTAAAAGATTCATTTCAAATTAACAGCGTCTTCATCCGAGTCATGTCAATCATAGATATTAAATTGGGAAAACATATTGTGTGCGATTTCTGTAGTGGAGTAATTCATTATAGAACTTGCAGACCAACATATATGTGTTTAAAAACATATTTTTGGTATTGGAGAATGACAAAGTGAGTTTTTCAGTTAAAACTTCGAGTTTTTGTAGAATTATTTACTTCTAGCGAGACTGGTCTCAAGGTCTACTGCATCGTGTGACGCCATTAATTAATTTACATTAACAAAATTACATCTTAGAGTTCGGGTGTATCTAATGTTCACTTTCACGTTTCTTATGAACATGGGATTAAAGCAATTTTCAACATTAAATGAGCTGCATTTGCAATGATGAACAGATGAATTACGACTGTTATTCATTGTTTTTTTCTTTGAAATCTCTTGTGATATAGAGAGCGCCACTTTTTCACCAAACAGCAGAAGCCATCATCAAAAACTGAAGGCAACAATTGGGGTATTAAATACGAAATAAATATTTTTTTAGTGTTTTAAACTGACCGTGGAAATAATGTGAGTATTATTTGAACACTAAATACTTTTATTTAAACCTATTATTGAAATTATATATCCTAAAACGTTTTTCTATATTTAAACGTCATTTTTGTTATTTGCTGAAATAAAGTAACCCATAAAGTTTCTTGATACAACTTTTACATTTTCTTGGGGGGTGGGGATAAGTTTTAGCATTGCCCCGGGCCCAACGTTGTCTACGGATTGTCTACCGACAGTGCTTCACACTGTCTATCGGATACATTGTCTACCGACACTGCTCCACACTGTCTACCGGATACATTGTCTACCGGCACTGCTTCACACTGTCTACCGGATACATTGTCTACCGGCACTCCTCCACACGAGCCGAGGCATCTTCACCTCTGCCGCCCTCGCTCGCGGGGCGCGCTCTCCTCCTCGGAGACTCATTACCCGCACGCCCTCCCTCCCCTCCCTCTCCCTCCCTTCCCCCTCCCCCTGGCCGCGCGAGGGAGGGGAAGCGCCGCTTTCGCAGATGACTTTATTTCGCCCGCCCCGATTACACCGGCGCTCGGCGAAGGCCTCCAAAGACAAATTCCTGCATTTGCGGCTTTGTTCTTGCTTTCCGGTCGAGGAGACTCGGGGAGGCTAATGTGCTTCTTCGCGTAAACGTAGGCTATGGCCTTCTTTGTTGTTAACACCCCCTTGTAATTTTAGAATAGAGACAGTAACATTGTGTGTTTTTCTATCTTTCACGGCAGTATTTTATAATAATACGTTGAAGTCAATGCTAGAACACCTCGATATACACAGCCGATATTAAGAGTCATCTGTAACTAGATGCTAAGATATTAAAGTCACATAGAAACTTTTAATGACGTCATAAAACAATTAATACTGCAGTAAATGAAATTAGGAATCATTTAATTTAAAGACTCTAAATGTATCTTTGTAATCATATGCTTTGCCTGTCATCTGCACAAATAGTATAAAAATGAGTTTTAGAGAGAATTTACTGTTTACAGTCTATGTAATAATAAAAGTGAATTCAAGGACATGTAACCGACGTTGATACCACAGAAAAGAGTATATGAATTGATTCGAAATTTTTACAGGCACTTCCTCAGGATTGTCGCCTTGTCCTTAAAAAGTTGGAAAAGATTTCACTGCAAGGAAACAGAAAATAAATAATGTAGATAGTATTCCGTTATATGCAACACGATCATTATTTTGCTTGTCGCTAAGAGCAAGTTGGATCCTAATAGATTCCTCCAGTCAGTAGCGGTGCGGCATAACTGGTACCTAATGCGTTCTTGGTATATTCCGCCTGAGGCCAGTAGCGGCGCACCAGAACTGTAATAAATTCGGTAGAGGCCAGAAACAGGATGTAAGATAAAAAATTACCATTTAATAGCAACGTTCTGTAAAATTAAATGAAAGAATATAATACTATTTTGTTAAAATGGTTAAAATAAATTTGATCCACTTATATTAAAATAATAATCTTCAACATCGCGGTTTATATAAAATTGATCTTTTCCTCTTTCTCAAGAATTGGATATGAAGACAACGCCGGGTCTTTACCTAGTTTTGAATTAAAAAAGTTATTACTACACTCAGTATCTGAGTTGTAAAGTCCCAATCCTGATACAGTATTAATATCTACAAATTATATTTCTTTCATCTACCTGAAGAATTAGATAACATCAACTATGAAATTCAACGAGAGAAAAGAAGAGGAATAAAATGAAAATACAGAGAAACCTTTTTCAGAAGCTTGCAATAGAAAACAAAAAGATGTGACAAAATTCATGCTGATATACACGAACATCCTCGGATTGTATCAACACTGGTTGATCAATTAAATACTAGGCGAATGACGCAGCAATACCCTAACAAACGGGCCACGGACCGCGAACGATTTTTCCTTCCTCTTGGTAGTTCTTTCCTCACCCCTTACCTACACACTCTTAAACTAACTTGCACTACACTTCCACAGATACCGGTAGGGAGTTCAGAGCTGGGCCCGGGTGGTGGGAGATAACTGGTTGGCGAAACCCCACTAGCTGATAGTAGGTCGGCGCCGATTCTCACCATCTATCGAGGAGGGTGTTTACCATCAACTCCAAATGACAAAAAACATGCACAACACTTACGGGACAAATAATCTTATTGCAGACGCGCTCGGAGTCACTAATCAAACAAGAAAAAAAAACACGGATTACTTCTGTCTGCGAGTTGAAGTCTTGACTTCGATCCACATGTTTTTGGGGAGTAGCGAGACGTCCGCGGCATAAAACGCCTCTGCTGTGTGGGTCGCGCGAGGCGGTGCGTGGCGGCGCGTGGCGGCGCGTGGCGGGGAGGCGAGGTCCGTCCCAGATGAGCCGTTCATCTTCCGGGGGCGGCGGGAAAAGGCGATGGGCGTCCGGGGACTCGCCCCGAGTGCGCTTCTGTGTCGCCCCGCCCTCGCCCTCGCCCGCGCCCTCGCCCGCGCCCGCGCCCGCGCCCGCGCCCGCACCCGCCCTCGTGCCCGCCGTGGCGGGGCCGTCACCTCCTCTTCTATACACAAGTCCGCCTGTCACGAGGATGCAACAGACGGCTCTTGCTTTCACCCGGCTCCTGCTTTCACTACTTTCATTGTCTGCCATCGTTCCTTTCGTCTCCTTTTTTTTGGCCCTCGTACGCAGCTGCTGTGTACTTTACCAGTACATCTCTCCTTTCTTCAATTGGCATTGTGCTCCCTCACTCCAGCTATCATGATCCCGGTGATCCTTTATGAATTATTCCGCTACTAAAGTGCAATTGCTTTCACCATCGCCTGCTACATGCTATCATTATACCATTCTCATCATATCACGTTTAAGACATATTATTTTATATTAATCGTGTTAGTGGAGTTTTGATATCTTGTCTTTTGACGTTCAGAACATTAATCACTGCTACTTACATTACAATGAGGAGAAACGACTTGCAATTGCTCAGCAGGGTCATTATTACCTCTATGGCGTTGTTAACCGGGAGGCTTTAGAGGTGAAATCGCAAAAGTGGCAGATTTTTCACACTAGCTCCCAACTACATGCGGTTCAAACATTGTCTGGAAGAGAATTTTAGCGGACTGCTGCTCTGGTCGATAGTTTTCGGTGGTGTCTCCTACCAATATCAGGCAATTACCTGACTAGTACCCTAACAAACGGGTTAGGGATCGTGAACGATCTTTCCTTCCTCATCCTTGTGTTCTTCCCTCGCCTCTTACAAACATTTACGCTTACATACACTACAATACCACATAATTGAGGAGATGCGTCTGGAGCTTAGAGTTTGTCCCAGTTGAGGCGGTGACCCTTGGAGGAAATACCGGGGAGATGTACAACCCCCATGCAGACGTGTATATAGATCGCACGCTAGATCGACGCACGGTAGATCGCACGGTCTAACAGGGAGGAACATCGCCACCTCCTGGGACATTACTCACTTTATACTTACGGGAATAAGGGCAGTAGTTACCAGGAGAGGTGGCTCAGGGTATCCCGATGGGAGCAGGATCTTCGACACTAGCTAGATAGGAGAAGAAATAAAAGAGGTCATCTTCGTCAACATATTAGTTTTTTTAAGATAGCTGGCTTTCGACTTTCGGCAAAAGTCCGTAGACTGTGCCGGTACAGTCTACCGACTTTTGCCGAAAGCAGCGAGACTGACGATGACGGCAAAGCCGTCGAAAGCCGGCTATCTTAATAAAACGAATATGTTGACGAAGATGACCTCTTTTATTTCTTCTCATAAGAACGTCAACAACACCACATCAGAATTCCCACTAGCTAGTTAGCTAACGTCGAATTCAGTCGCTGTCTAGATGAGAATGCGTGCTGCCGGCTGATCTGATCTGACAAGAGATGCAGTTCGGAGTGTGAGCCACGCCGATTGTCTCCGGGCTTCCACTAAGGATCGCCCTGCATCTTCCCCTCTCCAGCCCTCTCGTGCCCCACCAGCACACGCGTCTGGGGCCACCCACCGCGACCATAACCCGGCGCGCGGTTTAAGTGTACAGGCAAAATAAAAATATGGCGCGGGGCTTAGCCGGGGGTGCGATGACGCGCCGTGGGCGGGGGGGGGGGGCGAGGAGACGCGTCCGCGGGCGAGGGGCGGTCCCCGGAGGGAGCGGATCCATTTCGCGCCGCGTTTTTCCATTAGCGGCGCGCGCGCGAGGCGGCGGGGAAGGGGGCGGGGCTCGAGGCAGGTGCGCAGGGGATGGCACGAGGGAGGATGACGGGGAGGGAGAGTAGGTCGGGGCGCGGGGTGGCGGCGCGGAGACGGGGACTGGAGGCGGGGATGGGAGACGGGAACGCGAGACGGGGACGGGAGATGGGCACGGAGAAGGGGACGGAGCGGCGGACGGAGAGTCGGAGAGGTGTTGGGGGACGAGGAACGGAACAGGGCACAGGGTACGGTGACAGGGTGCGTGGACATGGAACGGGGACAGTGTAAGGGGACAGGGTACGGGGACAGGGTGCGGGGACAGGGTACGGGGACAGGGTACGGGAACAGGGTACGGGGACAGGGTACGGGGAAGGGTACGGGGACAGAGTATGGGGACAGGGTACGGGGAAGGGTACGGGGACAGGGTATGGGGACAGGGTACAAGGACAGAATTCGGGGACAGGGTACGAGGACAGGGTACGGGGACAATGTACGGGGACAAGGCACGAGGACAGGATACGGGGACAGGGAACGGATACAGTGTACGGGGTCAGGCGACGGGGACAGGGGACGAATACAAGGTATGGGGGCAGGGAACGGGCACAGGGAACAGAGACGGAGAAGAATGGAAAGGGAGAGTTGTGAGACGGAGAACAAGAACGGGGGGAATAGACGCGCGGGGGCGGGTGCCAGGCGATGGGGACCGGTGGCGCGTGGGAATTGGACAATACCCGGCTCGTCAACACACAAGTTCAATAGTTCGTTAAGTGTAGTGCATGTTTTTTGCCTCGGGAGATAGCGGTGATCATCGCGATCCAGCACCGATCGTGATATTCTCGAGTGCGATCCAGCGCCGACCTACCGTCGGCTAGCAGGTAACGGGTTGCAACTGGCAAAAGGCATGACTGAGATCGGACGACGAGGGACGAGTTAAGACGGACGGGAGACGGAGTCGGAAGGTGAGCACGAAGGTCGGTGAAGGACTGACGGGGATGGTGACGGGGGACCACGGGGCGCGACGGATGAGGTTCGGGGAACGAATGGCGGGGAATGTGGGGCGGGGAGGGAGACAGGACGGTGGCGCAGCGTGTCGGCCGCGGTGTGGCTCCCCAGAGCGTTCGTGACCATAAATTGCGGCCGTCGTCGGATGGCGTCGAGCTCTCTTGGCGACGTGCGCGGGCGCTCTCGTGACCTGCTTCTCGCGTCTCGCCTCCGCACCGATGTGTCCTGCCGTTGCTTGATGAATGGGAAATCGATTCGGTCGTCCCAAGGGAAGGAGGAATTGGATACTGCTGCTGTACCATGTTTCATGCATTGCTTGTCTATTTTGGGCACACGTTGCCTTTTATTTTATATGTATTTACTGAAGATCGTAAATATAAAAGATTCAAATTAAGAAAATCGTATTCTGTTGAAATTGTTTGATCGGAAAGACATGAACACATGACATTTTTATATCGTCATTTGCACCTTTATCACAATGAATTGTTTGTTCAAAATAAAGTAAACGAAATTTGCTATCAAAATTCTTTTATACTTTTAAATTATTATAAAAGCTAATGTTAAGTACTACATTGCGTCTTAACGTTTGCTTCTAAAATGTTTTTTTAATTGCTATTTATAATAGTCTCTAGAAGACAATGTATATCAAACAGATATAAATAAATTAAAAAACAAGAGCACGATAAGTTAAGCCAGAATTTTTAAATATACATTATGAATTTTGAATCCCTGTATTTTTTATATTTATTTAACGTACACGAGTTAAAATGATAAGAATTATTTAAAACTTTAGGATTGCATCTTGGAATTAGCACGCATAACACATTAGGACAGATTCACAATTTCAGATTAATTCATGTTAAAAGGCAATGTCAGAATATTTACAAGGCTTCTAGAGCAAGAGATATGTTAACGAGAAGAAATAATAGGAAGAAGGAAATTATTAGATTCTTAAGTTCATACACTACAGTCTTAGGCATAACTGACGCTGTCTCATCGAAGTACACAAAGGGCTTTTATGCATTATATTTACTCTAATAATAGGGTGTACATAAATATGCTTCTTTAAACGTGTATTTTCACCTTGCAGCGCAACATGCCGTCCTTTGTCGCCGAGAGGACAGCCCGTTCTTTGATCTCCGCAAGCGGCCAAGGCCTCCTGCCGGCTCGCGCCTCGCGCCTCGCCGGTGCCCTAGGAGGCCGAGGAGTGCGCCGTGCCTTTGTGTGGCAAAGGGGAAGGCGCTTCGTGAAGTGAGGAGGAAGGTGGAGCACGAAGCCCAGACAGCGCGGCTCGAGAGCCCTCTGGGGAGCGGCTTTGGAACGACTGCGCCGCGCCGAACTCTTCTGCGCAGTTCGAACCGGGAGCGCCCTGGCCCCTGGGCTGAACGCGTCGGTTTGATCTTGCAGATCACGTGCTTGTATTCTGCCATAAACTTACATAAATTGTTTTCTTTCTTTCTCTCTCTCTCTCTCTCTCTCTCTCTCTCTCTCTCTCTCTCTCTTTCTATTTATTTTTCTTCTTTCTTTTTTCTTATTTCCTTTTTCTTCTTTTCTTTTTTCTTATTTCTTTTTTCTCATTTCTTTTTTTAAATTTCTTTTTTCTTCTTTTCTTTTCTTTAATTTTTTCTTTCTTTTTTCTTTCTTTCTTTCTTTCTTTCTTTCTCTTTTTACTTTCTTGCACTTACGAAGGTACTTCGTAAGAAGAAAAAGTTACGTAATCCTGCGCCGGAAACAGGCCAATTTTCGGCAGAAAAAGTCTCATCGCCATGCCTTGGTTTACTTAGGTCAACATGAATCGATTGATGTTGAACAACGTGATTCGATATCGCAACATTTCTAACCGATATGGTTAGGAACCTCGCTATCTGCGATGGAATAGAATTAATTTGGTATGTACAATGAAGTAGAATCGATGACGGAAACTAAGTTTTTCTTCTACTAATTCCATGAATATTTATCTTGCAACATAAAATAGAAATTTAATTTATTTAAAAAACGTATTGACGTGCCATCCATTTCATAACCTTCCAGGATTTTAATGTAAATTCTTCGATTGTATAAGACGTTTTAGTTTAAGTTTCCCATTTCTCTGAAGCACACTTTGTCAAAAATAAGAGACCTCAACTGTCCCCGTTAAGAGATTGTATTTGACACTTTGGGTCGATGTCCGACTTTGACGGCTAGCTGCCCCCCATGTCTGGGCCAATTTAATTCCCATGCTTGGGTACTAAGAGAGGCATGTGGCAGGCACAACTACTCCCTTCACCGTAACTAGCAAACTCCGCCTGCCTGAGCTTTCCTTTATCACACAGCTGCAGAAACTGAGACGATTTTAAAGGTAAGCTAAAACGCTATTTTTTTTCCGGATCGGGAAACAAACTCCAGATTACATCACAGGAAGCTAGTAGGATGCCCGCGAGACGTCACAGAGGCCTCATGAAGATATTTTTACCCAGGGATTGATTTCTGGCTGAACGCGACGGAACGGCCTTCCGATACTCGGGAATAATTATTAAATTATAATATAAATATATAATTGTTTCTATTACATTCATAATTTATGTGGGGCACGTTCCGGAACCTGAGAAGCGGTAGTTCAGTGCATCAACTGATGTCACTGCAGCGTTTCTGACCGGGAAGTCCTAGGTTCGAGTCCTGACGGTGGCAGGATTTTCGACACTAACTTTTCAGCTAGGTCGAATTAAGTCGCTGTCTGGATGAGAATTCTAGCGGCCAGCTGCTATGATCGGTAGTTTTCCGTGGTTTCTCCGATCAACACCAGGCGAATGCCGGAGCAGGACCCTACCAAACGGGCCACGGACCGCCCGTGATCTTTCCTTCCTCTTCCTTGTCTTATCCTCTCCTTACATACACACTTACACTAACACGCACTACACTACCACATATTCCGGGAGACCGGTCGGGAGCTTAGAGTTTGTCCCGGCTGGGGCGGTGCCCCGCCGGTGGGTCCTGGTTATGGCGGAAATCCCGCTAGCCGACGGTAGGTCGGCGCCCGGATCTCGCCATCCAGCGGGGGAAGGTCCCCGCCATCTCCAACGGAAAAAAAATGCACTACACTTACGGGACTAATGACCAACGCTGTTGACGCGCCTGGAATCACTAACCAACCAAAAATCTGCTGGAAAACATGTATGTTTTTTTTGGCCATCCCTAGTGAGCGGCGCCCGTCTGGCACTCCGCGGCCCAGCCAGCCCCGAGCGCAGACCCAGTCCGTAGCAGTGCGGGGCTCGGCGGGCGGCGCTTTAACTCCGCGCCGCCCATTGTTCGGCTTAAATCGAATCTTCCGGCGGCGCGAGGGAAGGCCGGGTGACGAAGTTACGATTGGGGGCGATTTCACAAAGTGAGCGCGCGGGCGTGCGAGCGGGCGCTGTTTCTTTTGGGGTAACGGCGTCGATGCGAGGGCGATACAAAGGGCGGGCGCGGGCGCGGGCGCACGCGGAAGGGCCGGCCGCTTAGTACGCCGCGCTCCGAACGCGTTTGGCCGGGAAATGCGGAAAATTGCTCGGTTAATAGAGTCTTTGGTGCTCCCAAAATGCGGTCCTCTGGTGAGGGAGGGATGAAGCGTTTCAAAGCACCGCATATTCCCATTGCTAAGAGACGTGTCTGGAAAGGAACTTTTACGACTAGTGTGTCTGGACCCAGGAACGAACAGTCATATTATTTATTTTTAACAATGAATAGCAGAATTTAATACTTAAAATTATTATTGTTGGCGTGTTGTTGGTTGGTTAGTGATTCCGGGCACGTCAACACCTTAGGTCACTATTCCCGTAAGTGTAGTGCATGCTTTTCCTCGTGAGATGGCGGTGATCTTCCCCCGCTGGATGGCGAGATCCGGCTGCGACCTGCCGTCGGCTAGCTGTGTTTTCCCCAACCAGGTATCTCTCACCAGTGAGGCACCGCTCCAGCCGGGGCAAGTTCCAAGTCCCCGACCGGTCTCCCGGCATGTGTGATAGTGTAGTGCATGTTAGTGTGTGTGTAAGGGATAAGGATAGGATAAGGAAGAGGAAGGAAAGATCGAGCGCGGTCAGTGGCCCGTTTGGTAGGGTACTGCTCCGGTATTCGCCTGGTGTTGATCGGAGAAACCACGGAAAACTACCGATCAGAGCAGACGGTCTCTAGCATTCGCCTCCAGACAGCGACATTTGAATGGTTGAAGTAGTATGAATCTCCTGAAAATAATATTCATTTGATATTTGGTCTTCATCTTTGAGAGGCACCTTATGAACAATGAATACTATTCCTAAATTACTAATTACAGTTTATAATAGACTAGCTGAAGTAACTTCCGGTGCTTCAATACTCATTAATCATTATCATCTATTACACAGGAAAAGGAATTTAAGTTCTCACACTGCCATGCCTTTCTCCGCCCTGACCCACCATGGCCTGCACCAGCTTTTTCCTACTCCATCCCTTCCCCATTCCGCCGTACTGCCCATTCCCAACCACCCAGATCTGACCTTTGCTTCTAATTCCGCCCGCCCAACTTCACTCCACCTCGACTTACACCCTTCCCCTCCCTCCTCAGTCATGTTTGCTACGACAATCGTTGCTACCACTTCCGTGTCCATGGGCAGTTGAAAACAAATGCATTATTGCATATTTCCGGCAACCTTGTAGTAACAAATTTCATCGTCAAATACTTAAAACTTCATTGCGTTATTAAAAAGAAACAAAATTCATTTTGTAGAAAATTTTATGGGTTTTAAGAAAGTATGAATTTATTTTGGTCAATTTACTAACTGTGTTTGAAATGTTTGGGAAAACTGATACAGTGCTGTATTAAATTTGACCTTAGAGGATAGAAAAGAGGAATACGAACAATTTTCACGAAATTTCATACATGCACTAACTTTTCTCTTTTTTTGAAGGTCACGAGTACAAAATGTCATTATTCATTTTCATATTCCACGATTGCTAACTCTAAATTCTTCATTACAGTTCATTTGAGGTATCAAATTTTGCAATCATTGTAATGTACTGATCTTATAAAACTAAACTTTTTACCGTTCTTAGTGGCCAATACAGTGAAAGTCGTAACACTCCTTCCTGCTTTGACTTCTTGGACATCTATGACTTTACTTTCAGTACCTAAATCAACTTCTGACTAGATTTAATTCAAAATACTGATCAGAATTTTGTTCTCGTACGTGTTATTTTCAGCATCTGCTTTCATTACTTTTCAGCGAGCACCTGCATCAACCCAAACCGCGAAACGTTGATAATATACCACTGTTACGATCGCTTCTCGGCCTTAGAGGCGATGGGGTATCGAGAGGGTCTTGGGAAAAGTGTGAAGGTTATTGATGGACTCTCTTCTCCTGGTTACGCCAGTGGAGTATACTTCTTTCATACCCTGGGCTACCGCTGACCTTAGAAATAACCTTTAACTATATAACTGTACATAATCTTCAATTACGTAGTTTTTATAGTTTGTACTGTTTTTATTACACAATATTATATGTATATAATTATACACGATGTAATAATAAATACGATCATTTTGACAATTTATCGTTATACGAACAATTATTAAAAGGCTTCTCTAATAAACGCTGTACAATACACTTATTGTCAACAGATAAACATTCCGAAGTTTGCCGTGACATGTTTCAAACGAAATCAATCTTACTAAATTGACACTAGTTAATTTTGAGACTATCACATACTTCATTTGTTGCAATTTTAATACTTAAAACACGCTTAATATAATATTTAATATAGTACATGTACAATCACCACCAAAAATATGTTTTGTTCGAAAGCGCACATCTAATTTACTCTGCCCGTTTACTACTGCCAGCGTGTCAAGAAACCGCTCGGAAAATCGACAACCTGAGCCTTTGGCTGCCCCATATGTTATCACGCTGAGGGGTTGCCGATGAGTGCCAGCCGTTTTTCGGCGTTGCCGCCTCGTAAGAGGACTGTTGCGACCGAGCCATTTAATACAGATCTCAACAGAACAGATTATACAGAATATTGAAAAATGAATGTCACTGAAAAAGAATGTAGCTTATAATTATTTTTAATATAATTTATCTTGACCTATTTTTGTTCTTGTAATTTTCTCGAGCTACCGCGGGTAGCCCCGGTATACGCCACTGGATTACGTGGGAATGGACTCTTTTCTCCTGGTAGGGTTATGATCTGTATCAATAGAGTGAATAAATTAATTATTTATAGAAATACAAGTGTAATTTATGGACAAGAAGAAGATTAACCCTAACAACCACATACATAACACGTTTCATTTCGATCCATCTCGTCGTCAGCGCCGGTCGGCCATATTTATTTTCGGTTCCGATGTAAGCTCACGGTGCGCGTGGAGCGATTCTGCGCGTGGCGTCGGCGGCGGCGGCGGCCGCAATACAAAAGGCTTTGGGCCGGGGCGCCCAGAGCCCCCTTAAGCCCCGGCGGTTTATTAAACTGCGGAGGGGGCTGCGGCGCCGGGGGAGGTGAGACCTGATGAAAATATCGCTTTGTCATCCGTACGCGCCTCCCGCCCCCGCCCCCGCCCCGCCGGGACCGCCCGCCGCGCGCTCAATATTCGTTAGCGAACGGCGAATCTGCTTACTCTCCCAACCGACGGGGCTCGGGGTGGGGCGGGGTAGCGCAGGGCGGGGAGGCGCGTGGCGGGCAGGGCAGCGCGTGGCGGAGAGGCGCGTGGCGGTTCGTGGCGGGTCGTAGCGGGGAGTGGCTGGGCGTGGCGGGGCGGTGGCGTGGCGTGGCGTGGCGGGGCGTGAGAGGTCGTGGCGGGGGGCGTGGAGGGGCGTGGCGGGGAGTGGCGTGGCGTGGCGGGGCGTGAGAGGTCGTGGCGGGGGTGGCGGGGGTGGCGTGGCGGGGGTGGCGTGGCGGGGGTGGCGGGGCGGGGCGGGGCGGCGCGGGACGGGGCGGCGCGGGGCGGCGCGGGACGGGGCGGCGCGGCGCGGCGTGGGGCGGCGCGGGGCGGCGCGGCGAGCGTGGTGAGGAGCGTACGCGAGGCGCGGTGCGGATGACCTGGTTCGTCTCCACCGCCAGCGACAATACGTCAAAGGGTTTGCATGTGAGAGATGTATTCATGGAAGTTCGAATCGGCGGGTTTGGGATGTTGAAGGAACGAGTGCAACAGCGCGAGATTTTGATATGCACATACATTGGCGGAAAACTCAGCAGCCTTTGGACTTGTTATGGTGTGTCAGTAGTTTCTTTAGGAACTAGGGGATATACATGAAACATTCACATTCAGTATCTAATGCAGTAGTTAATACTGAGATTATTAATTTTAATAATAAATAAACTATTTATTTTGGAATTCAGTTACATTTCATCTATTACCTTATTATATTAAAGCAAGGTGTAAATAAATTCCCACTTATATATTATAATTACTTATATATATACTTATATTATATACTTATAATTGTAATTCTAGAGAAACATTTTCTTTTTTTAAGTATTTTGCTTAACATAACATTACATTAGTAAGAGACGTACTACATATATTTTCGAAGAATGGGATCTTCGTATGACAAGAATCGAAAAACGACCTAATAGACAGTACAGTAACCTACAATATGTGGAGCAATAGATAAACATGTATAGACTCCACAACTCATTAAAATTAGTTTGATGCGAATTATTAATATACTTTAAAATATCTACACATACATCACAGACATACCGATGCCAATAAAGTTCATAAAAAGAACGGACAAATTATGAATGAACATCATGAAATTTTCAACTGTATTACATAGTCAATTCAAATCTAATTAAATTTGTAGTTAACATGTTTTGATACGTTGATCCTAATTTGTTAATACTGAGAACCAAATTATCGAAGGTTGGCAAGCAAGCGCAACGCTTCGTGCCGGAAGGCCGGAGTTCGAAATGGAGCGGCAAGAGGGAGGCAAGGGCGGGCTGGGGACTCGCCCGCAGCCCTCCGTCGGTCGCTCGATATTCGTTAGCGTGAGAGAATCTGTTTACTCTGTCCAGCCGCCGCTGTAACCGGGTTGGCCTCGTTTATCACCGCCACCGCAGGAGGGCGAACGTGCTGAGCCGTTCTTCGCGGACAATCGCAGTGCAGCACCAGCACACAGTGAGCGAAAGACTGAATCGCAGGACTCGTAATACCATTGCGCGGTACCTGGGGTGTTGGTTATGTCAGTCGTGGGTGCGGGATTTGGATTTGATTGATTGATTTTATCGTGTTTCCGGGCGCGTCAACTACTTCGGTCATTAGTCCCGTTAGTGTAGTGCATGTTTTCCTCGGGAGATGGCGGTGATCTTCCCCCGCTGGATGGCGAGATCCGGCGCAGACCTACCGTCGGCTAGTGGGGTTTCCCCCTAACCAGGACTCTCCCACCAGCGGGGCACCGCCCCAGCCGGGACAAGCTCTAAGCTCCCGACCGGTCACCCGGAATATGTGGTAGTGTAGTGCATGTTAGTGTAAGTGTGTGTGTAAGGGGAGAGGAGAGGACAAGGAAGAGGAAGGACAGATCGCGCGCGGTCCGTGGCCTGTTTGGTAGGGTACTGCTCCGGCATTCGCCTGGTGTTGATCGGAGAAACCACGGAAAACTACCGATCAGAGCAGCCGGCCGCTAGAATTCTCCTCCAGACAGCAGCTGAATTCGACCTAGCTGAAAAGCTAGTGTCGAAAATCCTGCCGCCGTCAGGACTCCAACCAAGGACCTCCCGGTTAGAGGCGCTGCAGTGACATCAGTTGATGCACTGACCTACCGCTACCGGTGCGGTACCTGGGGTGTTGGTTATGTCAGTCGTGGGTGCGGGATTTGGAGATTTAAATATATACAATTTTATAAAAACATCATTTCTTCAATTAAAAAATTATGTTTTTCGATAAAATGTGAAGAATTATACCTTTTTTGAAGGATCTGATAAACACCATTTCTGAGAAAGTGATAGAAAGATTTATGAAATACTAAACTTTTGATTGGGAAGTTGTCAGAGTGTTAATCTTTTATAAGGATTTTATTGCTTCAAACTTTTGAGACAACTTTCAACATTCTTTATATCATTGATTTTTTATTATGCAATGACAGACTGATGTGTAAACAAAATAAGTGACATAAAATTTTATGTCACTTATTTTTTGTCTAAAACATTTAAAGCAATATGTTTCTTATGAAAAGATCTATGAAAGTTATGGGTCCTAGAGGGTAGTAAAGACAAATGTATTAAAGCGTAATACTAATTAAATGTTCCTGGACATTATTGAATTATCATACAAAACGTCGGAAGACTTAAGCCTTAAGCTCAAGTCCTAGAAAGAAATAGACATCACATTGTTTGATTCAGCATAACCTTGAAAAATCATTTCAGACTCTACTGACTTCTAGCAGACAATACATCTGCAACAATTTGCTCTATTACGGAAGCGTGAAAATGATGAAATCATGCATGATGGCAACCAAACATCATCAATACAACGACTAAAACGCAGATACTATATTTCCGAGCTTCCATAGAGAGCTTTAGAAGAAGAAATGCCCTTCTTGTCATTGCAGGTTGTCTGCAGTGCACGGGCGGCGTAGTGATTATCATGGGAATTGTATTGCTCTTTGAACGAAGTATGAACAACTTTATGTAAAATAGATACATTTCTCACGATAGAATATCTTCACTTCAATCAATTATTAAAGTAAGGCCTGTAATGAAAATTAAAACCTTATCCGTAAACAGTTCATAATAGTTTACATTGGCAACAAAGCAGAAAAGATCACAGCATATAAAAATAATTAAATCTAAAATTTTACATAAATTAATTAAATTGTTCAAATTTAGTTTTCCTATTCAATATGAATATGAATATTCTGTTAAAAAAATCGCGAAAGAAACTTATAACTAACACTAACAAAAGTAAATTCCATTCAAATAGTTTCTGACATCACATATTTATAAAAAATACATAAAACATTTCTCTCATTAATATCGATATGCCTACGTTCTTTTACATGATCATTAATTTTTCGAAAGAGCGCAACCAATTTCAAGGATCAAAAGACGATAACTAGATATCCGACCTTAAAGGCATCAGTTGTTGAACATAGTAAAACAATGCTACGAGACAGCAATCGTTCTCGCGTCAATCTGATTCAATAGATCTGATTCAATAATTTTTTTCGAGTGTGCATAAAACGATGGCACAGAAGAAAAGGGACACATCTAAACAGATTGATATTTTGCCTTAAATGTAGAAGTGGGTTTACAAAATAGTCCATTTTTATTAGAAAAAACTTGTTTAAAAATAAAACACAAGACAACCGATGTATAGAGAAAATACAGCCACGAAATAAATGACTCCACTCAGCATAAAACCGTTCTCCGGGAAATAACAGTTTTCAGCCGAGGGACGTGTTTCTTGTGCTTTCTGAAAGTGGAAAGCCGCGACCAAGCAATTTCTTTCTAAACGCGGATCTGGGATCTTCGGTTCCTAGAGGTGAACAGCTTCGTTCTGGTGAGGTCAATCCTTGACGACCCACCGTCCTCCGTGAGTCCACAGCGCGAGGACCTTCTGCTCTCCTCCAGGAGCGGTCCGATCTTACATGATGTTGATTCATCCTGTGGCAATATTTGGGAGGAGCGTGTTTCTGTGACCTGTTCAAACGCCGGGCGCTGATTGTGTCCTCTCGTTAGCGAGAGAGGGAGGAGAAACCACAGCGATGTTGATCAGAAAGTTCGACGAGGCGCCATTGTGGAAGCGAAAGCTACCAAGCGTCACTTTCCGATAGAACCGCGGACAATTAACATTTTGAAGGGAGAGTATTCGAGTCGGTACATGAGCTGAGTTTCGTTTTGAATTAGTATCATTAAATTCGTGATCAGTCGATTCGTTCCTGTCTTGCCGTTTGTGGCAATTATATTATGCATCACTTTATAAAATCTATTAAGCTAGTACAAAAACATCTCCCAAAATCTCACAATGAGGACATATTTATTACTCTATAAATACATTACAATATTATAATATTACTCTATTATATTTTTCTTTTTCTCGAACGGAATGTTGGCTGCCAAACAAAACTTATGCACACATTCTATTCCCTAAGTAATTAGAAAATGAATGATAATTGTAATGATTAAATGGAACAGAGAGAGTTTGCTTCTGCTTATCGCGTCAAAATGAAAAACATGAAAACATCCTAAGCTTTCCGCTGTATTGAAAGCCACTCAAAGCGAGTTCCAATAGTCATCTCCGCTATTTTGGTCCAATCACTTAGTGTGTAATAGACTTTACGCTGGAATACAAATCACGCATATTGTGTCGTTTGAGATCACGGTTTACCTTATTGACTACCAATGAACATGTGACAGCGGGATTTATACAAATGATATAGAGAAATGTAAGGAATCTAAATCATTTAAACTTATAATCTGCATTGAAATCATTACAATCAATTAAAATCATCATTCATTTTCTAATTACTCAGGGAATAGAATGTGTGCATAACTTCTATTTGGCTGCCAACATTGCGTTCGAGAAAAATAAAAAGATAATAGAATAATATTATTTTTCAATAAGCACGTCCTCATTGTGAGATTTTAGAAGATGTATTTATAGTAGCTTAGTAGATTGTTATATAAAGTGATGCATGATATTATTGCTACAAACGGCAAGATTATTATTCATAGTTAAACATCTTGATAATGTTTCCTCATCTGGATCTGAGAATGAAGATAACAGGAGCATTTGAACCCGGATATCTCGAGGGGTAATTCTAGTGCATTGCTAACGGGTCGTTTCAAAATGTAAGAAAAATCTACAAAAGAGAGGTAAAAAACTTTCGAAGAGCATTTAAACTAATTGGTTAATCAGTGTAGAACTACTCAAAACCGCACCTACGCCTGCGTCATGGAGAAAAGACAAAGTTTCTAAAGAATGTGCTGGTTTCGCATGGTGTGCTTACTGCACAGACGCGCGAGCTCGTGGCGGTGTGGCGTCATACACGTGCAATCAGAACACAGACGAGAGTGGGTTGTAAGAACAGTAGGTTTATTCACAATCTAGATCGTAGTCACAAATAACCAGTTTCACTGCTTACGATGAACTAAATAAATAGAACCCATTGCAGGAGAGATATTTACAAACGGCTACCACGCCGCCACATACTACTAATGTTTCCCTGTGCGGAGTACCGCTCTACCCTGAGACCTACTACATGTCTCGTTAGTCACGACAATAAACTGTCGGCCTCTTGCCCCGCGTGCACACTCGCACCGCTCAAGTACAACCTACCGCCGACGCTGCTGGAATGACAAGAAGGTCGAGGCATTGTTCTCATGGCCTTTAAATAGCTCTGCGGCGCTGCCCGCCGCCGCCCTTGCCACCGCCCTTCGACGCGTTCTCGCTTGTACGGAAAGCCGGTGCGTCATAGCTTCTACCTTTGTATACGCATCCGGCATTGCACACCGCCCGCCACGTGCTTGCCTTCGTTTTAGCTCGACAAAACGCTACAGCGGCATTCCAGAGCGCTAAGGGTTCAGGTGCAGCGCGACGCGGCGTGGCCCCAAGTGAAGTGACAAGGAACGGCAGCGGTATGTCACGCAGCGAGGTGATTTGAAAAAATGGCGTACACTTTGCATTACTTGAACTCCTGATATAAAGTAATTGTGTATGTGAAAATAAAAATATAATTATTTAAGAATAGAGAAAGTAATAAACATACAATGCACTTTAAATAAAATAGTACATTAATTCTTTACATCATAATCATTATTTTATTCTTCTGTTTTACGTTTTGAAAAAGTTCTCAGAAATTTCAAATCAACGACAAGTTCCAACAAATACTCATGTTGGTGAGTGAGTCTAAACGTATACAGTCAACCAAAATTTAGGTACAAATTTTAGGTACAAAATTGTGTTTTTGTAGTAAAATTCATTCCCACAGATTTTTTGAATCTATTGCCCAAGACACCTCTTCCCAAATTGTGTTGACGACACTTTTCTTCGCAAAGTTTATGATTTAATGCCTGCCAAATGGGGGTCTTGACGACGATTTATTGATCAGATGTCCTCAAGCCAAGAAACTTGATTCGAACACCTAAAGTTTTCATTAGGATCAAACCCGGCACCTCGGTGTAAAATTCTACGATTCATCTACAAATCGACCCAAATGTGAAGAAATATCTACAGAAAGGAACCCAACGATCTGGATGACAATCGAACTTTCAACTCGAATAGATACACATAAAATATTGAGTGCCGAATAGCTGGATACTACATTCACGCCTGGATCATGGAGTGATTGATTGATTAATTACTGATTCCGGACGCGTCAACTGATAAGATCATTAGTACCGTAAGTGGAGTGCATATTTTTATTGCGGGAGATAGCGGTGTTTTTCCCGCTGGAGGAGAACTCTGGCGCCAACTTACGTCAACTTGCGGGGATTTTTCCTAACTAGGTACCTCCCACCTGCGAGGATATGCCCCAGCATCTACGCTCCCGACAGGTCTCTCACCAAGTGTGGTAGTGTAGTGCGTGTATGTGTGTGTGTGTAAGTAAGCGGTGAGAAAAGATCGCGCGTTTCGTGGTCAGTTTGTTAGGGAACTGCTCCGACATTCGCCTGGTGTTGATCGGAGCAACCACGGAAAAAAATACTACCTATCACAGCAGCCGGCCGCCACAATTCTCCACCAGACAGCAGCTGACCTCGACTTAGCTGTCTAGCTGGACACGAAAATCCTGCCACCGTCAGGATACAAACCCTAGGACCTCCCGGTCAGTGGGACGGTAGGTGCCCTAAGCCACCTTTGCTGGTGCCTAGTGCATGGCGTTTTTGGTTGGTTGGTTAGTGATTTCGGGTGCGTCAACAGCTTAGGTCAATAGTCTCGTATGTGTAGTTCATGTTTTTTCCTAGGGAGTTGGCGCTGATCTTCCCCCGCTGGATGGCGAGATCCGGCGCCGACCTACCGTCGGCTAGTGGGATTTCCCCCTAACCAGGACTCTCCCACCAGCGGGGCACCGCCCCAGCTGGGACACGCTCTAAGCTCCCGACTGGTCTCCCGGAATATGTGGTAGTGTAGTGCATGTGAGTGTAAGTATGTGTGTGTGTAAGGGGAGAGGATGGGACAGGACAAGAAAGAGGAAGGAAAGATCGCGCGCGGTCCGTGGCCCGTTTGTTAGGGTACTGCTCCGACATTTGCCTGGTGTTCATAAGAGAAACCACGGAAAACTACCGACCAGAGCAGCCGGCCGCAAGAATTCTCCTCCAGACAGCGACTGAATTCGACCACGCTGAAAAGCTAGTGTCGAAAATCCTGCCGCCGTCAGGAATGCAACCTAGGACCGAGGCGCTGCAGTGAAATCAGCTGATGCACTGAGCTACCGCTCCCGGTTCGTGCATGGAGGAAAGGGAGAGCTCGGAAGGAGGCGCGGGCGTTGCGTCTCGAAGTTTCTGCATTGACGCGCGCGAACACGGCGCCGCGCCGCGCCGCGTGGGGGCGCTGGCGGCGCGGCCGCCTGGCGCAGGTGCCCTGGGTCGATGCGGTTGCCGTGGCAACGCGCGCCGTGACCCCCCTACTTGACCCGCGTGCCGCGCACCAGCATTTACAGCTCTTTCTGCCGCCCTCGCTCCCCGCCACTCCCCGACTCCCCGCCACTCGCCCCGCGGCCGTCCCCGCTGCCTCCGCCGCACGGTAGCACGCTGGGGCTGTAAAATTTCATTTTCGCCGGAAGTTGTTGTTGCCATTTTAATTATAGCTCGTCTTTTATGACGATGCGCCCGAGGAAGATATAAACGCGAGGCGTGAGGGAGTATTTTTCTTACTTCTGTTGTTGGTAATCATTGTTTCGAAATGAGATTGTGAAGGAGTTGCGAGAAAAGAAAAATATAACGGAGAGACGTTCGTAATTTGAAAATGTCTCGCCCAATTTCGTTTCTCGAATAACATGCTTTATATTCGTCATAATGTTTTTTTTCGTTGTTATATCGAGATGCAATGCACTAGAAGTATCTATTTACATATTTATGTGTTTACATATTTACCAGATGCCAAGTAGACCGCTTTTAAAAAAAATGATTTATTTATTGTAAGAACACTGTATTTAATATAGAAGGCGTATTAATTTCAATAGTACATTAAGCAAATATCACCCGTCAAGTAAAGGAATTTGTTCGCCTTTGATAACATGAATAGCACTACAAGTCGTTTCCATCATAGGAACGATGTGATTCAAAAACTAAGAATAATTGTTACATCTCTCATAAAAAAGTAATATCATTTTTTGAACAAGTTTCAATTAAAAGATGATAAGAACGAATTGTGATGTCTGATGCAAAGGGTTTCAGAAAATTATAAATTCACTTGTAGATAAACATAAAATTAACAAAAGTCCTTCGTATAAAGTTTCCATTCTTGAAGTACGCTACTTCACTATAACTCTCACAATGTAACAACCTAAGCAAAGGGCATGAACAACATTACAAATTGAAATAACGTTTACTTAACAGACCGAGATTGGCAAAGGAATATTGAATTAGTTTGAGAATTACTGTTGTTTCGCGAATTAAATTACTTGGTGTGAACATATCCAATTCTGCTTAATGTTAAATGCATTGACAATTACTAATCCTTACGTACACGTTTACATGACAAGCAATTTATTTTTGCCAACAAAATAAACGCTTAAGTGAATCTTTAAATGCCCAGAACCTTGTAAACTCTATTAGATGATCCACTATATTGTTTCTGGATCATTCACCTTAAAACTGAAGAGAGCATTTGAATGTGGAAGCAGAAACAGAGGGACATATACGTTATCAGTTAGTAAGTAAATAAATAATTTATTTATTGGCATTAACGTGAGTTATATGCCAGGATACAATTATGGAAATAATGAATAACACGTAAAAAACAATAAGAAGACAGTTACTAAAAATACAAAAACTTAATTACAAAAAACTTAAAACTAAGAAAATTTTAAACATATTTACATTATACTAATATTAAAATTATCAAAGGTAACAAATGTTCGTAAAAATTTTTTAATTTAATTCAACAAACTTATATATTACTTATACTTTAATTATCAAATTCACAATATTTTTTAGAAAAACTACATTAGTTACCTCCTACAAATATTGGATGTTATACGTTATCAGTTTGCTATACGTTACATGTTCATACGTTATCTGTTTGGTAAATGTTATACGTTTATACGTTATCGGTTTGGTCAAAAGGAAGAAGCGTGATAAACCTAATTAATGAACCTCAAAGCTGGAGAGAGGCTCTTTTGCCAGTGTACCGTGGGACGATCCTAGAGGATATTCGAAGCGAGGATGCTGTTGCCCGACCGTAGAAAAGCTGTGTCGAGAGCACTCGATGTGCTTGCTCAGTATTAGCCGGACCCTCCCGCGGAAGACGGGGTGTCGAGCTGAGGGCGAGGGCGGGAGGGCGAAAGGGCGCAAGGGAGCAGCTTGTTTGCGGGGCGTTTCGGAATGTGCAAACTGCGGCCACGCGTTGACACTAGCAACATGCCAGACTAAGTCTCTTCATTGAATTGAAGCCTTATTTTACCTGGCGAGACTCAGACCATGAGGCCTGCTCTTCTGTCTGACCACGCAAATTTTGCTACGCTTCTTTCACCAACTAGAGTATTACTTGGGCGACGAAACACGCAATTTAAATTTCGCTCAGAGACTTCATTTAGGCTTGAGGATCTTTTACATGCAGTATATCTACTTACATGGGACAGCTGGCTTTACTTCCCTTCCGAAGGAAGGCGTACGAAGGATGTTTTCGCCCTTATAAGTCTACGGCATCGATCGGGTTTGAACCTGTGAATATAACCTACTCGTACCCGTATAACAGTCCGATAGCTATCTGTTACACCATCGACGACCGGAAATGATAATCTCCCGTTTATCAATTACAAAGATAAAGGTCTAAAGGCAGCAGTTTTGTTTATCAACGAGTTGTCCCAAGCAGTGGTGGCTGACACTAGGGCGGCGCCCTTTCTTGAAAAAACCACCTCGGGGGAAGTTGCAGAAAGTATTAAACTTCCAATAAATCGACTCGTTTAATTTGCGCATACCACCAGTGCAATGTTGTGGCCGGATTTAGTTTTATGTGCCCGCTTAAGCGTAAGATAAATGTTTTTAGAATGGGTCGCATTGTGGACGATCGCAAGTCAATCCATAGCTGGTGCTTGCGACGCAAAGGAAGCTTGAGGATGAGTGGGAGCACTAGGATTTGGGTGGGGCAGCGAGCTGCTATTAGGGTTTTATTCGGCAGATTCCGAGCCTATTAACTAAGCTACAAATACCGACCCTTTCGCTTATTTATTTTGTTTGCTGGAAATATTTTCTAAAAAAGCTCTTATTTTCTCATGAGCAGAATTGTAACTTCCGTTATCAATGCAAAAGTTGTCTTCGAAAAGGATTAACATGCCGATGCCTGCAAATCAGTTGTACACTACTGGAAACATAAATTGATCGCGGCCGTCTGCGGCTAAGTTCAGCTTTTGCACGGTTTGGCCAGCCCTTGTCATGACGAAACGTCGCAGGCGGAGCCTCACAAACCATCGTAGCCAATCTCAACGCAGGGGGGAGTGCCCTAACAAAATTACGTCGCACAAAATGGCGGGCGCCGCCAGTTCAGATGTGGAAGTATTTTCAAATGAAAAATACATGAAAGAAACACTTCAATGAACATGAAAGTAAATTCATTGAAATATATATGAACTCATAGCACTTAATCACTGTTAACACAATTCTTTTTTAAGAAATTGCATTGATGTCAGATAAAATAACACTAATTTTAGAACAATTACGTTCTTATAGATATTTAAATTCCAATATTCTTGTCCAAACGCAATTTATGAACTTTATCAAATGACCAGTTTACTACAGAATTTTGCGATAAGAAAAACGATTATAATTGCATATTTTCAATTGTTCATATGTATATTACATTTGCAAAAATGCAAAATACTGTCTTTCTCGAATCGTTAGGACTTCTAGGGAACCATTTCAATAAGGGAAAGTAAAATTCAAAGACCAGCTGTATATTTATCATTAAAGTAAAAATTAAACTAGATATTAAGCAATTAATTTGCATCTCATGTCAAAATTGTTATTTTACTATCATCAAATCAGGGACAATTTGGGGACACTCCCCGGCAGGAATAGCGCACATTTCGGAATTGTTTATAAAATTGTTAATTGTTGCAAAATTGTTAATTCGCAGTTTTTGGTTCTGGGACATCAGAAAAACCTTCCCACTTTAGAATTGCAAAATTTGGAAATTGTTTATAAATTTTTAAATTTTACAAAAAAACGTATTGCTTTTTTAAAATTGCCTTAAAACGAGATGTAAAATTCCGCAATCTGATTAGCGCTTCCTTTCGTTTTCGAGATACGTAAGTGTTTATAAGAAATTAGCATGTCATGGCAACTATTTTTTGGCAGTTCCCACGTTAAGCTTTTCTATAAGCCGTTTTGCAACGGCTTGCTTAGTTTCTCCGGCAAATACATTTGAAGTTCCTAACGGGGTGGAGGGGACAAGCGTCCACAACGCTTGCATTAATTGCCACGAAAATTGTTGCTGGTTAGATATTCCTGGTTTTCAGCTCCTTAATTTTTCATTTTATTCTAAATACTTTAAGTTCCATTTGTTTAACAATTACAGCATAAATTTTAAAATACTACTCGAGTCGGCTATCGAACAATCTTCAACTTGGAAGCAAGAAAGAGTCATCAATTGGCTTTCAGAAATACCTCCCGGTGAAAATTGCGTCCTTCCTCCACACGCTTCAAGGCGAAGTAGGCTGAGTTTGTAAGCATAAATCGTAACACTCGCTTTCCCTCGAGAAAGCCTTTATCCACCTTCTTAGGAAGCCAATTCTTTACATATAAAATTGTGGAAAATTTTTCAAATTAAATATACAAGAAAACAATAATTTTGCATTAATTGTCTTGACGTATAAATATTGACATTAAAGCTTCCAGCTCCTCAGTATTCACACGTTCCAAATACGAAATACATTGTTATAACATTCAAAATTTCATTCTAACCAGTAAGTCTGCTGCCTTTAGAAGCATATCGCATCAGTATGGAATATGCGAAAAAGTAATAATACTATTATAATATTGTAATGACATATGTTTATTTATGGACATGTGTAATTGAAGGAATGTGAACTTACGTATGCAGTTAAGTAAATTTCAATGAAGGTGCAAAGTTTGCAAATAAACATGTTTTTAAAATTCAATTATTCGAAGTTCAGAACAATTCCTAGACGCATTCTTTTCCATTCGACACTAACACGCCAATGATTTTTGACACTACCCTCTGAATCGAAGTGGATTGTTTGAGGTCATCGCTTATCGCGTCAAAATCATGGAAGTTTACACGTCTTCGAAATACGTATACGCCGAGGTCATCTTCATGAAACACAGAAAATCTCATATGAAAGAATCAGTCATCATTTCAACAATGAAGCTACTACGACATAATAATCATAATATCCTCAATTTCGTTTACTTATTGTGTTCTTTGGAGCATGCTCCGTGTCTCTGAGTAGCAAACATTAACATAATCGTTAAAATTAAAAGTAACGATTTAGGATGAAAATTTAGGATGAAGAAGTTCACATCTCCTTATAATTGTTTGTAGAAAGTCATATCAGGTTAGTATTATTGTCAATAAAATTGTAGTTTTATTTAATTTGAAATAATTGCTTGGATATTTTGGGGTTTAATTAAGAAAATATAGCTACCCGAAGTTGACGCTATGAAAAGTAAACATTTCGAGGTTTCCACTACGAGACGTATTTAGTCATCCCTATTCATTCGCTTAGTATACAGCAATCGCTTTCATTTATCATCGATCAAGTTACATAGGGTTTCTAATGTTTATATGATACCGGGTGTCCCACCAAATATGGACCACCCCCATAACTTCTAAACGGTTCAGGGTATCGAGTTGCAGTTTTCGCTGAACAATGCAAAATCTTGGGGCAGGTAACAGGCTGGTAGAGGAATTCTCTATAATAGTTTTAGTTTTCGAGAAATTTAATCATCTTTGATTTTTTAAATTGAACTATATATTTTTTCATCAGCAATGTTATCATCATGAATATTGGAATAAAATGATTTATCATATGTTAGTATTTTAAGAGTAATTTGAGTATAAAATTAGATTTTTTGGCATCAGATTTTCAAGTAAACGGGTAGCCTTTGCAACAGTCGCCGTTTTGGGAAGGTGGCCTTCGCGACGTTGATACTGTTTTGTGAAGAGAGGAGTGTAAGAGAGATGACCGTGTAGGATGAAGGTGTAATTGCAGCAATTCATGATCTTGACATGAAAAACATATGAACAAACATCAATTTTAACGATCTGAATGAGAATTTTTTCCCAGTTGTTCATCTGAGTTGAACTTTTCTTCTTCTGAAATTCCAAATCAACGATAATCGAAAAAAACGAAATAAAAATATTGTAGCGAAAACGATAATAATAATAAAATTAATAATAATAATACTAATAATAATAACAATAATAATAATAATTATAAAGGTCATTTCTAAATTTACCGAACTCGAACTCAGTGCAGAAACAAACTATCACTTTAATATATGGGAGGCGAATGAATTCTTAAAGATTTTCGTTGTAATATCTTGATTAATTCATCAAATAATAGATAGGTAGACATTTTCTCTTATTATTCACAGTAACTTAACTTCCTATTTAAACACGTACTACCAGAAGAACAAAGTAATAAAAAACTTGAAATACTCTTGACAGTTCTATTAGTGTAACTACCAAACTTTAACAAAAATGCATATCTGCATTCGCTACTGTTCATTCTGATTAGTGAGTTTCTCATTTCATAGCGCCAAGTGCTGCCTCAAACTTGAAAATGCAGAAGACGGAAGTGTATAGTTTTCTTTTCCATTTAAGAACAGCAGTCGTATGGTTGCAAAGTGGACGAGTGATCATTTTAATTAAAAATGACATTTACCAACGAAGAGACGGTGGTTGGCTTCTTATTCAGTTTGAAAATGATATTTATTATTATTAACATCTTTATGCTACCATTTTTTATATCGTTCTTTGGAACGATCAATGTTTTGAAATTTTAGTAGAAGGCAAGTTAAATCCAAATAAATAAATGGAAAATGTCTCCCATTCTGATTGTCAAAATTGGTATTTCTTAGTGTGATGTCTGTGCCATCACTAAGAATTACTGTAGTTATGCCGCTTATCCCCCACTGCCACCCCTCTCAGTCAAGACGCAACAGTCTAGACGTCGTGATGGCCACCTTCCCCAAAAGACGAGAGTTGCAACGATTACCCGTTTAATTCAAAATCACATGTCAGAAAGCCTAATTTTATACTCAAGTTACTATCAAAATATTAGCAAATGATACATCATTTTAATCCTCTTTTCATGGTCTATCCATTGCTGGTGATAAAAATATATAGTTCCATTTAAAAATCGAAGATGATTATATTTCTCGAAAATTAAAAATATTATAGATACTTTCTCTACGGCTCGTTACTTGCCCCATGATTCCTCATTATTCAGCAAACACTTTATTTCGATATCCTGAACCGTTTAGAAGTTGTGGGGGTGGTCCATAGTTGGTGGGACCCCCTGTTTATGTAATAACATTAGAACTGCATTCTCACGGGCAGGAATTCGGGCTCTGTAATTATTCTTTTTTGCGGGTAACCTACTGTGTGGTGTGTGAAAGTGTATTTATTTATATATTTATTTTTACTTCCTCGTAAACATACGGAGTAACAAAAGTAATATTTAGAGAGGTATGTATGTAATGTTGCAGTAAATCGATGTCGAGAATTTAATGGAATTACACGTTTTGGGGACTTAAGTTGCCAAGAGAGTGTTGTTATTATATCAAAACGTCCGTCTCTCCGTCCATGTGTCCCCTGGTCTGTCTGTCTGTCTGTTTCTCTGTGAACACTAGTGTGTAAACTATTCGTAGAATTTTTGTCAAAACTAATTTTCCATTAACGATCTGGCCCGAATCGAGGCCCTGCGATTTTGAAAATAATTCTTTAAATTTTGGGGATTTATTATGGGGATAATTTAGTTGAAGTCCCTGGGAAGCATTTTCAAACTTTTCTTAAAAACGGCTCCAAAGTTTTTCGACCTACATATGTAACCACAGTCGAACATCCGCCAACGTCGGAACTCGAACTCTAGGGCCTCGCGGTCAGTAACGTTACAGGGAAAACTGTAACGATGCCACTGAGCTATCGCAACCTTTGCAACGTGTACTTAAAAACATTGTAAGTCTTTTTTCATACAAAGTTTTAATTTTTCAATATTACAAATATTCAATTGTTTCATATTATTCGTGCGCATAGTAAATTTAACTTAAAGCTTCCTCGTGTGTAACAAATCGGACAAATTGTATATTTGAAAAAATTATTACAATACAATTAATTAATTATTACAATTAATACAATGAAGATCTATTGAGTGACAAAATGATATTCCTCTAAAACTGAAAAATATACCGAAACGAATGTTCGCTATTCTGGCAGTTTTCTGTGTACTATTCGTTACTTCTGTGAACGTTGTCTGAAGAATACACTGCGTTAGACGAAAGATAATTATACATATTTCTTTCTTAATGTAATCTGCTCTTCATTATTACTCTTTCAAATCATCTCATGTGCACGTTTCTTAAAATATGAGTGTTTTTCGCAAAAGTTTGAGTTATATAGTGACAATATATATATATATATATATATATATATATATATATATATATATATATATATATATATATATGTTTTCGAACACCACCAATACACATGCTGGAGATTTATTTCCAAGTGCAATCGTTTTAAATATTAAATTTTAAAATACGTTTTATTTAGAATTTTGTCTGAAATAAACAGTAGCTTTTGCGATTTTTCGAAAGAATTTTCTGGCATCAAGAACATTGTAATATTCAAAACACTACATAAGTGACCTGCCCAAGGACAATATCGTAGCGTATTTGGTTGGGTGGCTTCTTCTTGTGCTGAAGATCTCGGGTTCAAATCCTAGCCTGCACTACTCATTTTTATTCTGTACATTAGAGTATGTATCTGACAAATGACTTTGAAATCAGTTGTAGACGTGGAATTTTATATATCGTTTTGCTTTTCAATAATTATATATTTTTTTGTCTCTCAGCCGTGTCTCTGTCATTCCCTTAAGGTTTATTAGAAGAATGAAGTGTTAGTAGTATAAAAGTTGTAATATATTACGTAACCGTTACCAATAAAACAAGAAAATAAGACCGGTTTTTTATTGTTTGTATTGGTAGTCAGATGAATAGAAAGTGAATAACTGCGTCAATGGTAGGTGCTTTTTTCAATTAAATATTTTTGAGAATCGACTAATTACCAGCTGCACTGAAACCCTTATTTTCCGAAAGAAAGCTGTAACGGCTATTCAAGCCAGCAGTGTAATTTGTGTTATCCTAGCTGGGAAGCGATAACCGAGCAAGTGGCAACAGCTCAGGATTTGGCAACAGGGCATTGGACACAGGAGGCCTGTGGCCGCCGCTTGGCTCTTTAACACGAGGATGGTTTCTTCATTGTAGGGAAGAAAGTGAGAGAGAATTATGTGAGCTTATTGCACTCGTCGGTCACAAATCATGTGCGACCGCGCCATGTGTCTGCCTGAATTTTGACATTTGCAAACACGTTAGGAACGTATGTTAGCACGGTGTTTAAAAAATTTGTTCCTCAATGCTTCTGTGCGAAATTGGTTGTATTTTGATCTGTACGAGAATTCGTAAACGTGTTTTAAATTAAAAATTTCACAAAACAATATGAATATTGTCATCCATTTTTAACATGAATAAAGTAATATATTTACCCAACAGAAACTTGAATTATGAAGACAGAATATTAACAAAAGAATTGGGATCCCTTAGACCAGACTTTTGCATCAATCAAATGTCCAGTAATGAAAATAGGTCGGACATTTAAGCGGTAAATATTCTTATATTTGGTGCCCTCCCTGGCTACTAATCTGGTCACCCTAGAGGCGCCACTAGATCATAGCTACCTTAAAACACTAAGAAAGCAAATTCATTCACGTCTTAAATTCCCTAATATTCACTGATCACATATGATCCCGTAGGTCATATGTGGTCAGTTATGGGATTGAAAATAGAAAATACAGTTTGTCTAATAAAAAAATATTTAACATGAGAGGTCTGAGAGACCGAAGTTCAATTGACCCTGCGACTACGGCAACGTTGCTGAAATCTATGTTGCAAAGACTAGAGACAATAATCAAAGCAAATGGAATTCATACCCAGTATTAAATAACTTAATATGTTTTGTTCAACAGGTGTGTACGAAGACTTTTTAAGCTTACAAAAACGGCGATTTTATTTTGTTTCCAAATATCAGAGAGTTGCTAACATTTTGAACTTTTGTAAGGGAATAAGAAGAGTATTCTTAATTTCTAAACTTGATATCTTTATTCTTTCTAACATATCGTTCGTATTAGATTCGTAGAAGTTTCTGCTAGAGTTTTCTAGTTGTTCGCAAGGCCGTCCTTTGGCCTATGCAACTGCCATGAGGCCCAACTTCAGACGGGGACATAGATAATTGAAATAAAATACAATAGGATCCCCAATATATTTATATTACACTCTTAAAGCCCATAAATATGTAATGGCATTTTTTTATTTTTACTGTTTAAATAGCTTCTTAAATATCGCAGGATTATTGATAAAAGTGATCAATTCCAAAAAATTGTGCTTTTGGATAAAAGGCATTTACAGGTATCTAAACCTTCCAAAAATCAGTGTACTGTTTTCGATTTTCATAGTATTGTAATGCTACATCTTCTATATTATTATCGTTTTAACATTAGTTTAATTTTTTGTTATTCAATTGGTCAATTTTCGCAAAAAAATTTGCAATTTTTTCAGTTGTGAGAAGACGCTAGAAAAATTCAAACTTTTGCAATTTTTGAAAATCCTGTAAACCGTGAAAATAGAACCTATGTCACTTTATAAGTGTATTTTGCTCTGTTATTACAATAAATTTAAAGAAAACATTTTGAACAAAACTTTTGAGAAAATTTCGAGAATGTCCTTGGGGCATGATCTAAAAACCCCCAAGTTTTAAAGAATGGTTTTCAAAATTACAAATCTTCAACTACAGATAGATAGATGTTTCTTCAATTTGAAAAAAATCCTACGCATGGTGTAAGCGCTAGTAGTGTTCACAGACGGACAGACGGCGGCGTTTCGCTTGCAATTTAGTTTTCGGTATCAAGGACCAACAAAATAGGAATTCTGGCTACATCACATATTAGAGGACTTTTTTCTTTTAATTAAGCAACTGCATTTATCCACTTTTTCGTTATCAGGATCCGGCAATGAATTTTTTTCTGCCGAAAATCCACCGCGCAACATTACATAATATTTTTCGCGCAACATTACAT